>JAHQCQ010027424.1:0-10345 GCA_023539305.1 Ilex asprella
TATGTCATATGATACATTTTTATGTCAATAAATTAGATCATGTTTTTCAAGTCTAAAAAATATTACTCTTTTATAAAACACTTAACATTGCATCATAAAAAATAATAATAATGTGATTGGTATGAATGAAAATCAATTCGCTATTTTTATTTGTCCACTGTTCTTCTGGAACGATGAATATTTCAGGAGTGAAATTCGAATGGGACAAGAAACTATGATTATTATAAAAAAAATTCACCTCTGAGGGTATAATAGTAAATTTGATATATATATTTTTTCTTTTCATCCAATTTTCAATCTAATACCAAACAAAGGAAAATGTATTCATTCAATTTTTCATCCATCATACCAAACATAAATGAGAGGAAATATATTCCTTCCAACTTTCCATCATTCTTTCCATCCTTCCTACCAAACAGTCCATTAGTGTTATGGAAATTGGGGTCTTAAGCGAACATGTTAAATAGGTCCTTAATAATTTAATATATTTTCTCACATCGAGAGTTTTTAGGTGTGTATATAGATAGGTCTTGACTCTTCTCCTTCTAAGGAGTTAAGTTGAGTTCCTGCTTAGGATGTTGAGTTTCAAAACAAAAAGGAATGAGGTGTCTGACGCGCTGTTGCGCGCTTAGCCGTGAACGTTCTCGACGTGACTTAATTTCGGGGATGCGCCATGAAGCGTCGGTCTTCGACCTAACTGGGGCTGGGATTCCCACATCGGGAGTCTTCAGGTGTGTGGGTGTGTATATAGATAGGTCTTGACTCTTCTCCTTCTGAGGAGTTGAGTTGAGTTCCTGCTTAGGATGTTGAGTTTAAAAAAAAAAATATTATAATATCATTTATTTTATTTTTTATGTCATTTTCACCTTTATTTGTTTCACTTTTAAATAACTTAATACTCATTATAATTTTTTTGTACAATTATATATGATTATGTTAAATGTGATGGATTGTTCAACAACTACATCTTCGCTTCAATTTATTGTCATATTTTTTATATTATTGGTAACAAATATATTAATGGCTCTCCATTTTCAGATTAAATTCATCATTCATTTTTTTTATGCTTTTCATATGACGATTTATATTTTATAATGAACATATTCTAGCAAAAAATGATTTTTAAAAATAAAAATCCAAATCAATAAGTAACATTACTAAGATCAAAATTTAATGTATTGCCTAATTTAGTAAGAATAGAACAATTTTGTTAGTTAATGTTGTTTTTTATGAATAATGTCATTATCTTTATTTTTATTAGTAGTGCATGACGCGCGCTGCACGTGAAATTTTTTGATCAAATATTTGGTAAAATACATAAAAAAAATCTAATTATATAGTTATCTTACATATTATTTCATATTTACCATACATAAATTATTTGTATTCTCTTCATAACTATAAATATACAATTGACTCATTTTTCGTGATTCTTTCATTCGAGCTAACAAATAGTAAGGTTTATATATTTTTCTTTTCTCGATTTTTTTTCTTTTTGTCTTTCTTGTTTTTACTTTGTGCATCAGTAATTCTTTACCAAATTATTTTAATTGTGAATGAAGAGATAAAATAAATATAATCTTTTTTGGGCATTGGAGATAATATTTTATCAATAGAATTGTCAACGTGTACTAATATTAGGGTTTTAGAAAAAAATATATTATTTTTATATATCATGTTAATTATAACATAACTAATCAAAAATTTTGGAAAGATATATAGATTTGCATAATATATTAGATATTAGTTTGTTATTTAAATACGAAGAGATATAATGACAATTTAAATATTTAAAAACAAAAGCACATATTAGCCTTTATAGATTTTTATAAGGGTAAAATAGTGAATTAATTTTTTTTTAATGTTAAGATACTTTTATTAGTAGTATAGATAGATTAGACAAATGTCAACAGTTTAAAGGGGGCATTAAATGGAGAGAGAGAGAGAGAGAGAGAGAGAGAGATGAGTGGATTTTTTGTGCAATAGTTGACAGGGCATTAATGAAGAGAGGGGATGTGTTCAATTATATTTTATAATTTATTTTGGGCATACTTATTTTTTGGTTTGAGGGGAGGGGGGAGGCTTTTTTTTTATTACTAGCAATGCACTACGTGCGTTGCACGTGAATAATTTTTGTACACAAAAATTAATAAAATACATTAAGTATATATGTATTTGAATTAAATATCATTTTAAGTTTATCAAACTTAATTTTTTATTGCTTATATTCAAAAATTCCTTCTAACTATATATATAAAAAGAAATAGTTAAAATTTTATTTTTTTTAGAATTTTGTATTTGAGATTGATTTTTTAGTGATGTTTAAAAAATTAAAAAATTTTAAATTCATTTAATTATGATTTCACTTATAATTTCTTGAAAAAAAATAAAAAAATTGTCAATATATTAATCACATTAGAACCTTCCTGTAATTAGGAATTAGTTAGGGTAATTGGGATAAGATTTAATATATTTTTTAAAAAATTTACTTAAAAATACACTATAATATCTATTTTTACATAAAATCTTATTACAACTTAGAAAGTTTATTGTCACTGAAGAATTATACTAATTTAACATAAATTAATTTTTAAAAGCTATATATATGATTATTTTTTATCTTTAAAATGAAATAAACTTTTTGATAAAAAAGAAAACTCACATATATAGGCATACTTTTATACTTGAATATAAGATGAGTAATATTTGATTGATGGAGTTTTTGAAGATTTTTTGAAAACTTTCTTAAAAATATATTAAAGCAGATTTTTTAAAGGTAATATAGCCGATTAATTTTTTTTATAGAAACTAATATTTATACATAGAGAATAGATAATTAAAAGAGATGTTATAGATAATTTTAAATTTTAAATATTTAATTGTGAAATGATAGAATAGTCTTTATAATCCTTTACGAGGGTAAAATAGAGACTATATTTTTTTATTATCTTAAGATATTTTTATTAGTAGTATAAATATAAATATAGATTATACCAAATTAAATGTGCTATAGTATCATATTATGGGGCCTTTGAAATTGGGGCCCTAAGCTGTTGCCTCAATGGCTTTGCAATTGGGCCGCCTGCATGCATGTGTAATCGAGTAAATATTAAATGTAATAATTACATCATGTTCGATGGGACATTTTCTGTGATCAAGGGGACGAGACACATGTCCTCGATATATTGGCCGTGAAGTATTCTTTGGACGACACGTGTTCTCGGAATCTTGTCAACAGAGTGTTCTCCGAATATTCGCGGAGTCCTCGACGTGTTGTTCGCGGAGTCCTCGACATCTTGTTCACGGAGCACTATTCACATAATATGTCACCTTGTCACTAAAGGTACCTCGGAGCTTCCTGCGAGAAACATGTGTAATCGATACTAAAGGCACCTCGGAGTCCTCGACATCTTGTCCGCAGAGCACTATTCACATGAGATCTCACCTCGACGCTAAAGACACCTCAGAGTTCTCGACATCTTGTCCGCGGAGGCTGAGCACTCTTCGCATGACATGCCACCTCAGCTCTAAAGGTACCTCAGAATCTTCATCAAATGACATCTATCCTCGGCTCCTAAAGTTTCCTGAGGAAACCTCCATCTGATGCATGTTCTCAACGTCTAGACCTCCATTCTGCCAAGGTGTTGGCGATCGCTTTGGGACTTGGGCTATGGCGAATAATAAAGTTATTAGAAAAGTCAAGAATGATGTCACCCCATCAGAGGTGGGGGCGACTCTTAATCATCAAACTCTCTTCCCAAGATAGTCGGAATGACAAGATCGATAACCTGGTGACCAATAGAGTGAGTTCATGAAGTACAAAGTCCAAACGATGTGACCTCTTGGATGACAAATGACACAAATGTCCCAGTGCATGCGCAGCCACAACGAAGGACATTAAATGATCCCTCAGAAGGATGTGACACATTTATTGCTCGACGGACTTTGAGAGGAGTGCATTAAATGCTCGGGGATCCTGACATTAAATGCAGAGATTTCTTTTGTCATGATAAGAAAGACACTTTGCTCTAGAACTGTACTCCACAGACTGCCTTCCGAAAGGACCAATAAGGTGCTTCCTCTCCAAGGAATTCATCTGTCCGCAAAGATTACCTCAATGAAAGTATAAATAGCTCTCACAAATACAAAGTAAATGTACACAAATGAAAACCAGAACACCAAACAGTGATTTCTTCTTCTCATCTCTCAAAGAACTGACTTGACCGTCAAAAGAGATATGTCAGAAACACTCTGACGCCCTTCTAACTCACCACTCCTCAGACTATCTTTGACCTTCCTTTGCCACGGGATCATCGACTTTCAAGGTAAACACGAGTTCACCAAAGGAGAGAGTTATCTTTTTTATTTATTGTGCGCCAATCGCGAACAACGTCAATATTATTATATCAATATTACCATATAATATAATTATTCAATTCAAAAATAATAAAATGAATAAAATATAAACCATTTTCTTACATGAAGGTGGTTATATATTACATAAGTGGGTGATTATGAATTTTTATGAAACTCACTTAGAGACTTAATTACTTACTTTTATCATAAATATTGGATATAATGATTATACTATGTAAGATGTGGCGTAATTATTTAATAAAAAAATTACAAAATAGATAAAATGGAGCACATTTTTTATCATAAAAGTGATTATGTATTACATGACTGAGTAATTATAAATTTTTGGATAAATATCACTCACCTTCCTTGACATTTGATTTTATTACATAAACATCCCCTCATATTTTAAAAACAACATCGATTCTCTTGACATTTATAACTTATAACAGTTACATGCCCTCCAACTAACAGAAGTTAGAATAATTAACAGCGAAAACTAATGTCATCAATAATAATTTCTTAAGTACCAAAAATACCCTCTAAAATTAAATTTGAGAATTTAAATATATTTTTTTCTTACACTAGAAATTTATCCCTCGTTTATTTTAATACTTAAATTTTAACTTCCTAATTGAAATAATAACTATCTATCCAAAAAGTTTAAACTCATAATTCAAACCCACCAATTCTCATAATAATTAAGTTACTCAATATAATAAATTTGTATTAACTAAGCTTACCTTAACAGATATTAAAATTAAATATAATCTATTATTTTCAAATTATGACACCACTAATTAAGCAATTAATTAGCACCATCAACTGAGGTAATTTTGTTTCAGATACCATGAATTAAGCCAATCATCTGGCACCATAGGCTTCTAGAAACCGCTACCACCCACCGCCTAAAAGGCAGAGATAGAGAGAGACCACCACCTCTACCATTCGAAAAGCCACCATCAAGACCATTAATTCCAACATCCAAAACCCACCAGCTCCGCCACACAAAACCCACCATCAACACCACAACCTCCATCATCCAAAACCAATTACCAATCATGTGGGTTTTATCTCTCTCTCTCTCTCTATACATATATATATATATATACACTTTAGATATGAGTTTGTTGTAGTGAGGGGACAGGGCCTAAGAGAGAGAGAGAAGGGGATGGAGAGTAGTGGGTTTCGAGTGGTGGTGGTGGCAGTTGGGTTGAGTGGGCTGGGTGTAGTGGTCTATTGTGAGGAAGGGGGCGATGTGCATATATCTCTGTGTGTATCTATATATAGATACACACAGAGTGAGATAGGTTGAGGGAGATAGAGAGAAGTTAGATGATTTTGCATGGTTTTTGGCCGAGAGACAAAGAGAAGGCATTGGATCTTTGGCGCATAGGACGACGAAGATTAGAGTTGGGGTTAGGAATATGACTTGGGACTTGGGTTTGAGTTTGTGTAAAAAAGAGGGATAAAATAATCTTTTTATTAAAATAGCTAACGTCGTCTAATTATTAGGGTTTTAGTGTAATTATTGAAATGTTAAAGAGGTAAATATAATTTATCCTAAATTTTTATAAGACTTACTTATTTAGAATAATTAAACAACGTGATACTACTAAAGTGATATAATGATTACTTTCAGTATTCCCTCTCAGTTAAGGCACAAAGTTTTTGTAAACTATTTTTCATCAAAATTCTCTAACACGTTATAATAGATTTCGCTCAACCATACATGGAAGTAGTTACTTGGTCGGTAATTAAGTCGGCGGGCGCAGTTATTTTGAGAAGCAGAGCGCCACAGGACGAATCAAAGGAGAAAGAATAGGAAATAGTCGCATCGGCATTGAGCTCTCGCTACCAGACTGAGAGGGTTAGGGTTTTGAAATCCAAATTTTGAATAGCACGACGTCGTGACAATGGCTACATGTAGTTTGGTTGCTGAATCGGTGTGGAAAGACATCGAGTCGACTCGTTCAGGTCCTCCTCTCTTTTCGATTCAACAATCATTATTTTTCACCTTTCAGATATTGATTTTTCCCATTTTGCTGTGAACTGGTGGCACTGATGGCGATGAATTGCAACCCACAGTGACCGATGATCAGCTCTCAATGTCAGTATATATGATCTTCTCTCAATTCAACTTTATGTATGACATTCATCTGTATGTGTGTGTGTGTGGATTGCGGACTAATTGATGCGTTGAACACAGCTTGCATTTTTTGTTTGGTAAAAACTTGGAAAGGGCCACGAGAATAGTGGATCAAAGAGGTGTTAAGAGGATACTTGGTGAGCCCAGTGGGCGTACTATCTTTCAGGTTGATTGTTTTTCTTCAATGTATCTACACTTTTGCTTTCTCTTGTTGCCAAAATGTTTTAATCATCTCGGCATTGCCATTCGTTCAATTGCAGATTTGGACAGGCACCCTTGTCGAAGGATGAAAATTTTGTTAAGTGTCCACCGAAAAGATTCAAACGATGATGAACAATCAAAATTTCATGTTTTTTTGGAATGTTTGGGAATCAACATTCCTATTTTTGTTCAACGTACGTGAAATGTTTTTGTTTCCAAACTAATCGAGAAAACCATGCATCGAAAAGAAAATTTTGATCCTTGCCCTTGATCATTTATGTAAATTATGCACAGAAACAAAGTTTGCGATAATTCAGAATTTTTAATGTTCGTCTGCATTTAATTTTTGCCATAATAACTTCAAATGATTCAAAAGAAGCAATAACGATTGTTTTTTTTTGTTTGCTTGCCCTTGTTAGGTGGTGGGAGAATCTAGGAGGAAGGAGGAATATTTATGCTTTCCTGAACACTACTGTGCTTGTTATTCCTTCTTCTATGACATAGTAAACAGAGGAGAACAGCTTTGTGTGAGCTCTGCTTTTTTGCTTGTGCAATTTCTTTTGTGCATTTACTTGATATTAGTATGATTTCATTCAGGGTCCTTAATTGTTCTTTGCTTCCTCTATATTACTCCATTCTCGTCCAGTGTAAGCATCAATTAGCTGCAAGACTTGCTGCGTCGGTTGGAGCATGTGTTGATGTTAAGGTGTCTGATGAGGAGCTAGCACTACTGCTATCCAAACTCTAGCACCTTGTGGCAGAATGTATGGTTTGGATTTAGAATTGAAGGTAAATATATGAGTAGATTGCATCTGAATTGGCTTATTGATGTGTTACATTTTATGATAGTGTGAAGGACCTGCTTTTGCATTCTAGATTAGTTTTGTAGTGTATACTTGAGTTTTATATTTAAGAATTTTTTTGCAGGTTAATTGATGGGGTTAGTTTCAAGCTTTACGTGCATCTATTCTTCAATCATTATAACTTGGCACCAACACTCTTGAGATTTTCCCTTTTCTTTCATCGGAAATTAGTTTCGCCCTTGAGAGAAAACAAAGTTTATGCAAGGGATGATATGATGGTGTATTAAAATTAGGTTTTTCTATGTAAACAGTCTGTTCTGTTTGAGATCATATTTGAAAGGAGATCGAGGACGATTGCACCTCGAGGCTCAACTCTGAATTGCGCATCAATAATCAGCTTAAAGGCATCGCATATGCAGGACTTCTATAAGGTGTCTAGGCTTTTTCTTACACCTCATCTGCT
Organism: Ilex asprella; assembly: GCA_023539305.1. Classification (NCBI taxonomy): domain Eukaryota; kingdom Viridiplantae; phylum Streptophyta; class Magnoliopsida; order Aquifoliales; family Aquifoliaceae; genus Ilex; species Ilex asprella. Next base: position 7,973 of record JAHQCQ010027424.1, read on the forward strand.
TTAACAAAGTATGCTAGCTCCTAGCCGGAGTCCCAAAAGAACAAGGCCTTCTACTCTCCTGTGCACCAACTGTTTGTGACTGCTCAAAATAGGAGGTGTTTGCCATTATTTGCAACTACATTGAAACTATAAATTCTTGAAAAACTGGTCCAGTGGGTCTTATTATTCAGATTTCATTACATCTATTGAGAGGGAGTGAAGACCCTTGACCTTCAGTGAATAGTAAGGCCCAGGGAATTTTGAATGAGGTGGACTTTAAATGCATCCTTATAGGATTCACACACACCATAGATTCAAACACTAAATGCTAGAAACTCAAAGCAATTACAGGACAAAAGATGTGCACATTTGAGGAAGAATGTTTAATTATGTGGTCAATCTTTCTTGAAAATAGCCACTATGCACCGAGTCCATCTTCTCCCATTCTGGACTATTTACTAGTTCAGACTACTCAAATTTATTATGATGACAACCTTTCATAGAAGTTAGCGTAACTTGTTTCCCATGATATACATCTACTCTCAATGTGATGAGGTGATAGATTCATTTATGGCCTTCTACTCTCTTTACAATTCATAGCTTAGCTATTACCTTTGGTTCTAATGCCCATATATTGTACAACACTATGTTGCCTTGTTCATGATTTTCTAGTTCAAATCTTGAAATCTATTTGCATATGAGATCAATTAAGGTGTAATGATATACACTTCACATCACAATTAGGAAATGAAGTAAATTTGGAACTCAACAGGCCACAAAACCAAAAGAGGAACAAACAAGACAACAATCAATGGTAATGCTCATAATCTAATTCGACCATTACAGGAAACAGCAAAAGCCGAAAACTACAGTGATTCAGAAAAGCCAAAGCTTCCTTCTATAATTATTCCCTTTCTTTTAACAACACAACATAAACAAGAGAACAAACTTATTCAAGATATTAACACACACCAAGACCACCCAGAAAGATATCAAACTAAGGAACAATCTTGTAAGCTTTCACCTTATCAATCCAAGAAATGAATGCATTTTTTGTGTTCCTGAACCCCAAAAATCCATGCTCCTTACTCTTGTTCATAGTATCCAACATGCCCCCACCACCAAGCATCGTATCAACAAACCACCAAACTCCAACATCTTCCAATTTAGTAGGTAACAAACCTTTCTCTCTCACAATCTCCTCCCACACTGGCTCCTTACCCTTCATCATCTCCACCAAACTCAATTTCTCTCCCTCCTCAAATTCAGCACATTCCACCTCAAACTGCTCAGCCAACACCTTCCAAAAATGCTTCCACTTGAACACATCTCCATTGCTAATATTAAAGGCTTCATTCTTCGCATAGGGATCAACCGCCGCCCATATCTCATGCTCGGCGATCAAGTCTGCGTCCGAGCAATCAGAATAGTCATCCCACGCCGCCTTACTCCCGGGAAACTTCAGAGGAACACCCTCATGCTTACATATAGCAGCATAAACACAAAGGGTCCCAACAATATTCATCAAACTATATGGCGAAAACCCAAATATCGTTCCTGGCCTATGAACAGACCAAGTTAGTCCTTCCTTCTTTTCCACCTCCTCAAACAAAATATCCTCAAGCGTGTAGTAAAAATTTGGAGCATCAAGCCTAGGTAAATCCTCGTGAAACGGAGGATCATGGGCAATTTTCCCGTACAATTCAAAAGGACCCAAGTAGTGTTTCCTTCCGGTTTGAAGACAGATATGCTGCAAATTTGGGGCACTGGGTATGATTGATTGGAGAACATTTCTAAACATTTTCCCATTGATTTCACAATTTTCTGCTTCGGTGGATCTACTAGCCCATGTAACATAGAAAACATGGGTAACATCGTGGAGATTTGATAGCTTCGATTGGGTGTCTTCTGGGTCTGAGATGTCGCATTGGATGTATTCGACTGGGTGGTCTGCGTTCCAGGAGGGCCTTGGCCGGCGAGCGACGCCGTAGACCTTCCATGGGCCGCCGGGGGTGTCTGCAAGTGGGAGGATCTCGGCGAGGCTGTTTCCAACGATGCCGGTGACGCCGATGATTAGGGCCACGCTTTGGTACTTTTGTGGTGCATCGTCTTCTACGATTTTTTTCTGCAAATAGGTGATTGGGATATATAGTTTAGCTTCAGATCGTGGAATATAAGAAGAATAAGTCAGTGTGTGTGTGTGTTTAAATCTAGAGAGAGAGAGAAGGAGGAGGAGGAATTGCTTGCCCTCGCAGCGCCGATAGCTCCAGCCCACCACCAGCTCATTTTACGTGAGTGAGAAAAGGTTGAGAGAGAGAGAGAGAGAGAGAGAGAGAGAGAATTATTGTGTAGGTAGGCCAGGAGGATGAGGATGAGGATGAGGGAGGGGGATGA
>JAHQCQ010027425.1:0-10344 GCA_023539305.1 Ilex asprella
TAAAATATGCATTTTTAGGAGAAGACGAGTCATATCCAGTGGTCATTTCATCCAAGCTTGTAGATTTACAAGAGTCTAAGCTAATTGAAGTCCTTAAACATCATAAGAGCACCATTAAGTGGACCATTACTGATTTGAAATGTATAAGCCCATTAATTTTCAATCATGGAATATACCTCGAGGAGGATGCAAAACTCTCTCGTCAAATACATCTATGGTTAAACCCTTACTTAAAGCAAGTTGTACGGACTTAGGTGCTCAAACTATTGGATGTAGGAATTATCTTCCCCATCTGTGATAGTAAATGGGTTATCCCAACCCAAGTTATGCCCAAGAAGTCTGGGGTCACTATGATTAAAAATGATGTCAATGAATTGGTACCAACCCGAGTTGTCACAGGATGACGAATGCGCATAGACTACCAAAAATTTAATTTGGTGACTAGGAAGGACTACTTTACTCTCCCCTTTCTTCATCAAGTCTTAGAAGTAATTGTAGGTCATGTATTCTATTATTTTTTAGTTAGGTATTCTAAGTACAATCAAATTGAAATGACACTTGATGATCAAGAGAAAATAACATTTACATGCACATTTGGTACTTTTGCATTTAAAAGGATGTCATTTGGACTTTGTAACACTCATGCAACATTTCAAATGTGCGTGTTGAGTTTGTTTAGTGACATGGTGGAAAGATTTTTGGAAGTATTCATAGATGATTTTTTTTGTGTATGGTGATTCATTTGAATTGTGTCTAACAAACCTAGAAAATGAATTGATAAGGTGTAAGGAGACCAATTTGGATTGGAAGAAATGTCATTTCATGGTAACGCAAGACATTGTTTTGGTTCACATTAAGTCATCTAAAGGCATAAAAGTTGACAAAGTAAAGATAGATCTGATAGGCAATTTGTTTGCACCTAAAATAGTTAAAGATGTTCGATCATTTCTAGGACATGCAAAGTTTTATAGGAGATTCATCAAAGATTTATGTACCATATCAAAACCCATTTATCATCTCCTAAGTCGTGATGTAACTTTTGTATGGAATGAAGCATGTTAACAAGTTTTTCATAAGCTTAAAGGAATGTTAATTTTTGCTCCAATAACACAACCTCCTAACTAGACTCTGGCATTTGAATTTATGTGTGATGCAAGTGACTATGTTATAAGAGTAGTATTGGGTCAAAGGAAGGATAAAAAAACCTTATGTGATCTACTATGCAAGCAAAACTCTGAAAGATGGTTAAATGAATTATTCCACAAACTGAAAAAAGGTAAACTCAGACCGCAAAGATTGGTCATTACGACTAATTGATGCACTCTATACATATCGCACTGTCTTTAAAACAATTTTGGGTATGTCTCTTTATCGATTAGTTTATGAAAAGTCTTGTCACCTACCCGTTAAATTGGAACAAGAGCATATTGAGCCATTAAAACCATGAATTTTGACTTGGACAAGGCAGAACTATCAAAAAAACTTCAAATCAATGAGTTGGAAGAATTGAGAAATGAGGCGTATGATAATCCTAAAATTGCAAAAATAATGATGAAAATTTTTCATGACAAAAACATAATAAGAAAATCCTTTGCCCCTTTTCAGAAAGTCCTCCTATTCAATTTAAGGCTCTACCTGTATCTTGGAAAGTTAAGGTCAAGGTGGACTGTGCCTTACATTGTAAGGCAAGTGTTTGGACATGGATTAGTGGAGGTAGAGAATTCGTCAAATGGTAATGTTTTTACTATTAATGGTCAATGTCTAAAAACATTTTATGAAGAGTTTGTTAAAGATGTGGAATCAATTATTTTAATGGATTCTGAATAAATTCAGGGTTGCTGACACGGAGAAGGGTCGGGTCATGAAAAATTTCAACCCAACCCTACCTGAACGAACGCCTTTATAAGGCCTCCAAACCCTAATCCTTTTCCCAATCCGCCGCTCTTCTTCTTCTTCTTCTTCCCCTTTCTCTATGACGTTTCACCCTCTGCAAACTCCAAGGCTACATACTCCACATATACAATCCTTTATTTTATGTTTTGTATTTTATTTCTGTATTTACTCATGGGTTTCCTTCTTATTTTTGCCCTTGCACATAAGGGTTTTCATGCTAATTGAAACCCTGATTTTTATAAAGATGATTAAATGTGTATCTTGTTTGTAGGGTTGTTGCAAATGAACAGATCTCTATCAACCCAAAAACTACTTTGTGTATATTGGTAAATCCGAACCATTGAGGACAATGTTCAATTTAGGATTGGGGTGAGCGTATTTACAAAGTTATGTGTTTTTAAAATTTTGTTTTGATCGTATTTCATATTTATATAGTCTTCATAGTATTTAAAAAAAATAATCATGTCTTTAAAGACAACTACAATCATCTTTGTGACTGATAGACGTTAAAGAACCAGATAGGGTGTCTTAAGCTTTACAAATATGGATGATAAGTCCTTTTGGTTTAGTTTAGGCGTCTTACACACATTTGCATCTAATGTATGTGATAATGAAAAAGCAAGATTGGTGAGAAAAATTGAAATCCTAGAAGAGCAGGCGAAATCACTGTGTGGAAGAAGTACTTTTGCTAAACGTCATCGTGCCAAACGACTTGGTGCATGTAAACAATGTGGCAAGATCTTTCACATGAAAGAATACAATCAATGTTCTGAACAAATTTCTGGTGGCGCACTTGATCGGTTAAACTGGATATTGTATGGGCAGAGTAAGAATTTTTCTAAGATGTCATACTATACCAATCTTGTACTTACACATTATGTGCGACAAGAAATTGAAAGAGTCACTGATTTTTAAAATGACATGGAGACAAGACAAGCCTCGGATTAGAATTCTTCTTGACAAAGTTGTAGGGAAAACATGTTTTGGGAATGAAGAACAATGGTTTGAACTACTTTTGTAAAGATGTAAATATCCTCTTTTTTTAGATGTACAAAGTCTTTTGGTTGAAATAAGGAAGTGGATCGAGTAAAGATTATCCTAAAATACCAACAAAATTGTAGTGTGGATAGGGACTTATCTTGAATCGCCATATTTTTTTTTTCAAATCCTATTTTATGCAATTAGCTTTCTTTCAATTATGATGTATATGAATGTGTATGTATATATATACATATATATATATATATTATTTTTATTTGGCACTCAAAAGCCAGTTAACATTCAAACGATAAGAGCTTACGATACTTGGTCTCTGCAAAACACCAAAGTACTGAAAGCAACCTTAGTTCGAACGCCAGTAGGACGTTTGAACTTAGATGTCATGTTCGAACACCATTTCACGTTCGAACTAGAGGAGCTTAAAGTAATTTTTGATCTCTGTAGAACACCAAAGTACTGGGAGCTATCTTAGTTTGAACACCATTTAACATTCGAACTTTCTTTTAAAATTTCTTCTATCACCGTTCGAACGCTAGTCACGTTCGAACGTTGGTTGCATGGGTATAAATAACTGGTTCGTCTTCTCTACTTCAAAAATGCCCAAAACCTTTCAAAGTCCCAAACCTTAGCTTGCCCTTTCCACTACTCAACCTCTCAAAACTCATTCCCTCTCATTTTTAATCCAAAATCAAACACCCAAACCCCTTTTCCATCTCATTTCTCACTTTTAACCAAAGAATTTGAAGTTTGTTCTTCCTATAAACCCCTAAAATCCAAAAATGCCCGCTAGACGAAAGGTGGTCAATCAAAAGCCAAACTTTGTGGAGGTCATCGAGGAGAGGGATGGAAGGCCACCATTGGTTTGTAGATATGATTGCACTCGCTTTCCCAATGCCCTCAAGGCTAATAGGTATGATTTTTTTTTCCAAAATCAACTTATTGTTTGTGAAAGGACTATTGAGTTGTTTGATTTTGCAGAATTAGGGATTTTGGCAAATATGGAAGGGAGATGTTGGAAGAGTTATTTATGAAATTGGGGTTAAGAGGTGAAGGAGGTTGTGAGAGAATTTTACTCCAACGCCGAGGTAGTGAATGGAACGATAAAAACATATGTGAGGGGGACTCACATCAGTGTGGATAAAGAGGGTATTTTGGAGTTAAGACCAGTACCATGGGTACCAAGGCCTAACTACCCTCCGAGGAAGGAAGCTAACTTGGGCGTATTAGGGGTTGAGTTGGCAGGACTAATGACCTTTAGCTAGGGAGGTAGACGACTCCTTAAGCAAGGAGAAATGATGGACAAGTATAAAATGCTCAACTTGATTGTCGTTTCCAACTTTGCTCCCATTGGGCAAAATAATGAGATCCTCCCCGACATGGATTGACTGTTATACGCGATAGGGAAAAACCAAAGCGTTGACCTTCCCTCTTTGATCTTGTCTAATATGATCAAGGGGTGCGATGCTAAGAGGAACTCACTCCCCTTTGGAACAATAGTGACGAAGATATGTATTGATTAAGGAGTGAAGACCAGATCAAAGATGGAAGTTCTCAAGCCTATGGGATTTTTGAATAAAGTGTCATTCAATAGGAGGCAAGGTCAGAGCATGGGCCAACAGTGAGGCAAGATGTGCCACCAGGACAAGGCACCGATGAGGTCCAGGATGCCTTAGATGTGATGAGGAGAGAGAGACAAAGCGGGCCCATGCTTTTACGGGCTATCACAGAACTTTACGAGAGATCATGCTTGGCATCGATGTGAAACTAGATCAAATTCTCCGTCGTATGTATGGTGGAGTTGCTAGACGTTCAGGCACTTGAGTGGCAAGCGATTATGATTGATTTCTGTTCTTTTGGTTTAATATGTGTTTTGGATGATTTAAGTATTTTTATTTTGAACTATGAAACATTTTGAAATGAATGATGTTGGCTTTATTACGTTTACGTGTGTTACATTTCAACATTTCATTGTTATTTGTTATAGATTGATGAGACTGATGTCAATATTAAGATTACTTACTAAAGTGACTGAGCACAGGATTGTTTTTACACCTAATCTAACAAGTCCAAATTCAAAAACCTAACTTCCTTGAAAAATGGTATTTTCTATGCTTAAATATCAAATGTACATTGGTATTTGTTATTCTTAAGAAAGTGCAGAATAACTCGACTTGAAAATGAAATTGGGATATAACCGACATTCTTTGAAAACCTGACATACTCTGTGAAGATAACGAAGAATCTTGTGGTAAGCTTTTGAGCCTTGCGATACTTTGAGAGAAAATCAACACTTACTCAAGTAAGGTCGTTCACTTTCTACCCTTGAATAATCTCATTAAAATTATTTTGAATGATGCAAATACAACAGTATATTGATGTATCTCACAAAGATTTTGTTCACATGAAAACTACATGTGCACATGCCTGAGAAAGAATTTTAGGCCATGTTTTATTTTTCTTTGAGCTTTAACCATTTATTTTGCAACATAATCCCTTGTCAATCATGATTGGGCCTCAAAATGATAATTTTTTTCTATACAACCATGTTTTTGACCAAGCCAAAATAAAAATCTGAATCCCTACCTGAGTTGTCTATTTTTCTTGCATGTTTTCTAAAAAGCAGACTTTTTGGTATTGAAAAAAATAGAAGAAAAGGGAAAAAGGGCAAACAAAAGGGTAGAAGGAGATGAGAAGTCAATCTAGCCAAAGAATTGTGATTTGAAAGAAAAAGGGAATGAAATGAAAAGAGAAAAGAGAGAGAGAGACAGAAGCACGGATGATTTTTCCGAAGACAACATCAAGAAAATACAGAGAGAATACACAAAATTGTAACGAAAGTGGATAACCTATTTTGAACTCTTCTCATCTATCGTTTCTTTAACCACTCGCCCCTGACCACATTATAACCTGGGAAAAGCCCTAATTGATCTCGGGTCTGATGCATGTGTAAAAAGTCAATCAAAATTTGGGGTATGCTAATAGTGTTACTTTATTTGTATCAATATTCCTCCATGAAATTATGTCAAATATGATTAGTCTGTTTTCCTTGGATTTCACTCCCGTAATTTTTGTGAATGTGAATTTGTAATTGACATTCTTCTGATCACATGTCTATTTGAAAGAAAGTCACTATAATCGGAGGGAATTTTTGCTAAGGGCATTCTAAGAAAGGTTTGTGAAATCAAAGCTACCCCTGGAAAGTTATAAAGAAGAATGTTGGATATATAATAATTCTTGTTACTAGATTGATTATTCTTACAACATAGGGAATTTCAAATGTCAATACAACAAGTGTTTATTTTTTTATAGAGTACGTATCTATGACAAAGAAGTGTTTGAAAAATAATTTAAAATTGAGGGATGGGTGTCTGAACGATCATGATGCTAACTCATTCTAAAAAGAAATCTTATATACACATATCTATCAACTGGAGTTTGTGGGTAGCTTCACTGAAAAACCCTCACGAGATAACAATCATCCGCTAGGAAAAACCTAGGGGTTTAACGACTTGTTTCAAATGCTAAATGCAACTGGATGACCTATGGAAATGACATTATAAATATATTTTCATTTGAATGTTTTGTATTACTAGGGACTAGCAATATTTAAGTTGGGGGGTGTGATGCATAGTTAAAATTAAAATCTTACTATGTTTTTATTTCACTAGAAGTTTTAGTAGATACTGGGATGATGTTCGAACGTTAAATGACGTTCGAACGTAAAGCAGTAAATTGCATATTAACGTTCGAACGTGAATTGACGTTCAAACGACCATGAGTCCCAGTACTTTGGTGTCTAATGAGCTCTGATGGAAATGCAAGAGTATCAGAAGCAACCAACGTTCGAAAGACAAAGTGACGTTCGAACGTAAATCAATAAACCGCACTAGTGACGTTCGAACTTCAAATGACGTTTAAACGTGACTTAATGATCTAGATTACAGAATCGCGCACAAGAGGTTATTTCTTCCACTATAAATAATTAAGCACGCCTCCATTAGCCCCATTTCAACATCTCTAACCCTAGAGAAGCTTAGAGAGGAAGAAAAAAAGGGTAAAACAAGAGATTCAAGTTGTAAAAGATCAAATCTTCTTCTTCACACAAAACTAAGGAAGCAAGGTAAGAGATTCTTCTAAGTTCTTTCATTGAGACTTAGGGTATAATTATTTATGTTTTTCATCTTCTTGATTATTATATGATAAATATATATGATTTCTTGGTTTCTTTATCATTGGAACATAGTCTTGAACAAAATATATATTTAGGTTCAAGGAATATTTGTTCTTGAATTTTTAAAATCCTAGTTTTTCCAAAATACACATTTTATTTTGAAAAATACATGGATTCTTGATGTCTAAATTCATATCCTTGATTAAATTATGTTTTCAATCAACTACTTGTTCTTGTTCCAAGAAATTATGATTTTTGACAAAATCCTAGAATTTTGAATATCGAAATTATGAAGGTTTTCTCAATATGGTCTCTTATATATTTTAATTCCTTTATTATTATAGTATAATGAGAATTTACCATTGCGATACTGGAATTGCTAATGAAAATTGTGATTGGTTAGCATTGTGGTTGTTAAGAATATTTTGATTTCAAGAGCTGCCGTAGAGTGTTAGAGGTTAGTCAATCCCAGTGGGGGTGAGATGGTTTCCTAACACTTGTAGTGGATTGTTGTTTGTGAGAGAAACTACTATTGTTCACGTAATTTCGAGGCTAAGGGATGGTATACCTTTTCTTGGAAAGGATTCTTTAGTGCTGTGGGAGACGGTACACGCCCTTCCTAAAGTGTTTGTAATTGATGAGTGAACTAGGTAGAATCGTTGTGTAGATTCCTGAGAAGTAACTTACATACATGAGAATATGAGATGATGCTACTGAACTATTTATTGAATGCTTTACTTCCTTACATGTTTATTCCTTTCAATGATTTATTGTATTTCGTATACTTGAGATCATTACAATTATCATGGTTTTATTTTCAAAATCTATATATACTATTTTCCAAAAAAGACTTGCCATATTTTATTTGATCTAAAACCTTGTTGGGATTTGAGAGGGATTTCCTATGGGCTTTTGCTCACCCTCTACAAATAATATCCTTTTTAAATTATGGTATAGAGGAGGAGCTCGGAGTTGATGAGTCGATACATTGGGAAGCTCCAATAGAGGGGAACGTGAATCTTGAGGTGGATATTTAAAGCTACATTTTCTTATGTTTTAGACTAGGAAATTTATTTTGAGGCAATGTAAAGTCTAATGTTTTTGTTATTCCGCTGCAAGAAATAGTTAATTTTTGGTATGTAATTGTCATAGTTGAGCATATTATTTTGGATGCTGTTGTATATATATTGTGGATAATGAATCAAATTATCTCTGGTTATAAAGTTCATATAGTTGCTCTCATGATGTGATTGGTTTTAGATAGTAATGTCGTCTAAGGTGAATTTTGAGGCGTTACAGTTCCTTTCTTCACTTAGAGGAGTGATACTTTCTCACCTTTCTAGCTTTCTTGTAGCCTTGAAGGGTGGATAGTATTTCACTCATTCTTCGTCAAAGATAGGCTTATTGTGTAGTTTACTTTATCTTGTAATTTTTTTACTTGGAGAGATGAGGATCACTCACTTTTTTAGATTTTTCAAAGCCATGAAGAGTGAGTAGTTTCTCATTCACTCTTTAGTAAAAGGTGATGGCATGTATAAATCATTCAGTAGTTATATTTGTGGATTTCATTTATGCTTAACATTTTATCTTTTGATTGCTTAATGAATGATTGAATGCAACTAGCAAAGTTGAGGTACTTTGTACAATCATGAGTCTCTCTTAAGACAAGTTAACTATTGACATAAAAGGATTCATTGGTTCCTTGCAAGTACTCAAGCTAGGTCTTCATGACAACTTTTCAATCTTCATTACTATTGTGTTCTAACTAAGAATGGAATAATATAATAGTTGCCGGATGATTTGTAGAATTACTTGCTTGTTTATAGACAGGTTGAGTCACGACACCAACAATTCTTGTAAATCTCTACAAAGACATCGAAGCCATGATCTTAATCTCACAGTCCATCTTTATCCTCCAATTAACTTGCTATTTACATAGAAGTTAATTGAGCTGTTAAGCACAAATATAACAGCCAGATGATTGACTACATGTCCAGATTCTCGAGCTAAATGGTGACTTTTTCATTTAAGAGAATCTTATATTCTGTCTAGGAAACTCTATAATCATCATACCTTCAAATCTCAAAGGTTCTAGTCATTTTGGTCTTTGTTACTAATTATTTCAAAACCCCAACAATAGTTCCCTGTGTATTCAACTCCGGACTTAACCGAATTATAACTACAACTTGACCTAATTACACTTGGGTGTACACATTTCGGATCAAAGTCACAGTACAAAAGTGTCGGTCATATTTGTTAGGCTCCAACTTTGTAGTAAGAAGGGATCAAAAGTTTACAATACCTTTTTAGGCCAAACAATCACCATCACAACCCAACAAAAATGGCTAGTTAAATTGATGGGGTATGATTTTGAAATGGAGTATAAAAGAGGGAAGGAGAACTTGATGGCAGACGAAAATTTGAATGCGAACTAAAGGTTGAGAGACAACCGGTTCCTCACTAGGTGGAGCCCATTAAGGCTAAAGTAAATCAAGAGGCCGAACTAAAAGAACTAGTCATAAAATCTTGGAGGGAGAAACACTCGGACCATGGGCTTTCAAAGAAGGAATTCTTTTCTTTAAAAATCGAATTTACGTGAGAGAAAAATCTTATCTAATTTCGTCCATCATCCATGAGTATCACTCCAACACACATGAGGGCCTTTATAAGACATTACATTGCATAAGAACCACTTTTTATTGAAAGGGAATGAAGGGTGGGGTTCAAAAATTCATATGGGAGTGTGGGGTTTGTCAAACCCATAAGTTCGAGCCCACTAAGCCCATCGGTCTCCTGAGCCTGTTGCCTATACATAAGCATGTTTGGACCAACATCTCCATGGAATTGTGGAGGGACTCCCTAACTCCAAGGGTAAGATCACTATTTTTGTGTTAGTTGATAAGCTATCATAATTTGGACACTTCATTCCTATTTTCCACCCTTACATCGCTTCTACAGTGCCCCAAACATTTTTTGATCAAATCTTTAAGCTATGTGGAAAGCCAGAGACCATAGTATGTGATAAAGATCTGATTTTTATGAGTGCTTTTTAGAAGGAGCTATTTCAATTGGATGGGTTGAAATTTAATTTAGCTCTGCCTATAACCCCCAAACGAATAGTTAAACAGAAGTGTTCAATAGAACCCTTGAAATGTATATTTGCTGTTTGACGAGCTCTAAGCCTAAGGAATGGTCCAAGTGGATTCTATGGGTCTAATATTGTTATAACACAAGTATTCATTTGACTCTTGGAAAGTCCCCCTTTGAAGTCCTTTATGGCC
>JAHQCQ010027427.1:0-10342 GCA_023539305.1 Ilex asprella
TGTTTTTGTGTATATTAATATGTGGAGGCTTGGACATTTGATAATTAAATTTATAATTATATTGTGTCATTTGAGGTTGAATAGTGGTGATAAATTCGTGAGTTTTATAAATTAGCAAATTTTGATTGATTTTATTTATTGTTTAAAGATTGTGAATTTAATTGTGTTCTATTAGTATTTTTTTTTTACCTAAGGTATTTATTACATGGGGAATATGATAGATTGAAAATATAATGATTGAATTTATAATTATGTTATGCTATGTTAATGTGATAAATTCGTGAGTCTTTTAAATAAGCAAGATTTTATTTATCGCTTAAAAATTGTAAATTTTAATGGGTTATGTTAGTAATTTTTTTTGAGGCATTTGTATATATGGTGTTGTTTTGAGAGTTTTTATATATTTTTAAGATAGTTTTCATTAATATGGAGGGTATGATCGGCGATATATTTTGAATTAATTTAGAAAAAGAATTGGTATTAATATTTTTATATCATTCCTTTTGAATTTAAATAATTGTTTAAGATATTTTTGTTTGTTACATAGTGTCTTCACGGACAATGACTAATCTATATAATAAAGTAGAATTGAGTTTGAATTTTGGAGACAAAGAGAGGTACAGATCGTTTTGAGATAAAAGATAAACACATCTAACAGACAATGTAATTCCAACATAAAAAACAGTTCATTTCATCTAAAAAATTTTGATCTAACAATCTATAATGAATATTAAAAATTATTTTCTTGCCTAGGCCTCTCTCTCACGCCCCTCTCTCTCTCTTGCCTCTCACTCTCACTTCTGTCTCTCTCTCTCCAATCTCTCACGCCTCTATCCTTGCCTTCCAAACTCACCCCTAAATCTCTCATATGAAATCCATCTCAATCACACTTCTACGAATCTCAAATCTTCTCCCAATCTTTGTGCCACTGCTTATCCTCCACCAGCAAAGTCACAACCCAGCCAACCGTTGTCCAGGTACATATTTTGCTGCAAATGGCTCTGACGCTGAAACACTATGCGTGTGTGTGTTTATGCCACATTCTGAGATTAAATTTCTTAATGGTGCCGCCAGCAGCGTCAGAGCTATTACTGCCACCACCCACTAATGCATACTAGGAGATTGAAAGAACGCCAAAGAGAAGAAATATTGTGGAGAACGGGTAAGAAAATGCACATTCGAGAGAGATTATGTCCGGAAGAGCACCGACGACATACTCGCCGTCACCGACAATGCATAACAAAAAAAGAGCCCCCATTTTCACAGATGCCGATTGGGTTCGCCCAGATGGCCGTGGGTTTCACCAGTGTCGAGGTGCTTGTAATTCTCTTCCTCTCCCTCTCCCTCACACACACACACGCACAGACGAAATGTTTTACATGATATTTTTTGTTCGAATGTAAAGTTGATTTTTTGTTTTGATTCCCATTGCATGGACTACCATTGGGCTTTGATTTTGTTCAGTCATCTGTTTAATCCCCATACGTTTGATTTTTTGTTGTCAACTTTTTTACTTTTAGTAGTTTAATGAATTGATCATGATATGCATTTTTTCTAATCTTATTATCTTATATGTAACTTGTATTATTTTTTTTTCTTGTGCTTCGAATGCATAGGGTTCTTTTGTGATTTGTATTAAACCTTTTTTTCGGCCTGTGAATATAAGGGCTTGTAAGTACGTGCATGAGCATATTTTCATGGCAAAGTCTATCTTTGCCGATTTTATATATTGTGGAATAGTTGTATTGTGCTTCTTTATAGAGCAATGGCTAATGGGATTTCTAAATTGATGTTCCCTGACATTTCTCTGATGTTCAGTTTTTCCTCCTTGCACTTATCTACATTTGTTTGTATTTTTTCCTTCTTATGGGGATATATTGTGTTTCAATTTGAGGGGTGGAACTGCAATCCACTTTTCTGGGTGATGTTTCTCTGCAAAATTAATAAAATAAATAAAATCACAGACCCAAGTGCGGTATGTTTCATTTTTTTTCTGAATCGATGAAGCTTTTGTGCTTGCTTTGGAGTATCAACTTAGTTAATGTTCAATTAAAAGGAATGTTATAAAAGCAATGAATACTGTGGAGAACAGGTAAGCAAATGCACTGCCAATCAGTTGGTTAGCTAAAGAACAACTACATATTTTTGACTTTTTCTTTGTGATGAATTTTTTGCGCCACCTGTTAGGTAGCCCCAAAAAAATTGTGACGATTTTTTGACCCCACCATGTGTTTGATGAAATTTCTCAAAGAACTATTGTGAACAATCACAACAATCACTACATCCCTACAGACAAAACTCCAAATTTAGCGATGAATTTGGGCTAAAATTCTTGCTCTCTTTAACTTTTTTAAAGGTAACGGGTGAGAAAGTTAACGGGTTTATACTGTTAGACATGTTTAGTTTTGATATGGGTTAGACGTGTTTAGTTTTGGTATGGCTTTATAACAAATCATAATGCTCAAGTTAAATAAGGTACGTATTAATTTTTTTATTTGCAATCCAGGCTAGCTCAAATCAAAGACTAATTTCATGACCTTCAGCTTGGACAATGTGGATGAAAGAGCTTGACTCTTATTCCCTTTCATGGCAAAGGTTGGCAGATAGAGAATAAGAGAGATCATCCCTTTGCTAAATAAACTGAGAACTCTGATGTTTTAGTTATAAATTTATTTTGTTTCCTAAATATTATTTTTTTCCAACTCTTTTAGGCATTAGTGGATGAGTTTCATGTGGTGTATGCTTTTGTGATGTTGATAGCTAAAGTGTTTTTTTTTTTTTTTTGGTTTGTCTTAAATGTGTTTTCAAGTGATAAGTTTTTTTTTTTTTAGTTTTACTTACAATTTTCATCATTGTGTTTTCCAGTTCACTATGTACCCATGTTACTTGATGGATCCAAGTTTGCTTCGACGAGGAACGGAGATGAACATTTCACTTTCAAGCTTTGCCATGATCAGTGAATTCTTGAACTACGATGTCATCTCAAGTTTTGCTATGGTCAGTGAATTCTTGAACTACGACAACATCTTATCATTGGATTATGCATTACATTAACATTGTAACCGGTTGCTTCCTTTTAAGATTGTTTGATGCTCCATTGAATATTGGTATTAATGGTAATGTTTATTTGCTACGATAGTGGTCATGTGAATTTGGTGAATTTGGTTTGACTATGTGTGTATGTGGGTGTGTGCATGTAATTCAATTAATTTCTAGAGATATACGGTATATTAATTCAAGGCTCAAACAAATCATTTCAATTAATTCAGATTGTAATTCAATTCTTTTTTACTACAACTAGGGTCATTTTGATCACAATAATTTTTGATGCTATTTATTTTACTGATTTGTTTGATGATGTGAGGTGATTAGTGAGTTTGAATCATAATTTGTTGCGATGTAGTGATGTTGATAGTTATGCGGCTGAGAAATTGAGCAATTTTGATCTTAAGTTCTATTTTGACAAGTCACAAAAATACGTATATATACATGTTTTTGTTATGGATGACATCATTTGAGGGCATGTATATAAGAGACTTAGGTATAAGGGCATTACTGTTGGTTGAATATTTTGACGTGAATGTGTGGTTTTGAATTACACTTGAGGCACTTTACGTGATATGCACTTAAGTCGAGAACCCTTTTTTAAACTCACTTTTTGAAAATCAAGTGGTGTGATCGATGCAGAGGGTCATGGAAACTGAAAAGGGAATATGTATGTCAATTGAATTGTTTGCATTTGAAATTCTATATTAGGTGGTACTTTTTATGTCTAATTTATTTACAACAATTCCATGCTTATTATGAGAAAAATGTTTTTTGATAGACAGTTGTCAATTTGTCTTATTGAATGAATCACAACTTGAAAGTAGAAGGTTATATTAGTCGCAGGTATGTTTAGATGATTTTTTTTTTGGACATCTTCCAAGTACCTTGCACTGTATGGATGAAATTTTATAAACAATAAGAAAGCAAAACATGAGCTCATGATTCTTTTATCATTGCTCATAAATCTTTTGTATGTGTCTACGCTTTATTAGTTCTTTATCAATAGTCGGTTAGTTCACCCATTAACCCCAAAACCATGATGAAATTACAATCTTGGAGGAAGACACATTCGAGTTGAGAAATATGCATTGGGTTTAAGCTTCAGGTTTGGATGCATTGATATCTTGAACTTCGTGACTAAGGTTTTGTGTCAAACAACCCACTTACCCAACCCAATCGAAGTTGCACCCAACCCAAAACTAAAGTAAGGTTACTTTGGAGAATTTTTTATTCATTTTGTACAAGTAACGCAGTGCCTTCAGACACAGACAATAACTAGTATATATATTTAATAGAAGCAACCAGCTGCCACATAATATGTGTCAAATCCTTTTAACCACCATAGAATTATTACCTATTGTAGTTATCAATCAAACAATTCTAACGCATTTGCTCACTAACCTATAAGTACGTATACAACAATCAAATAGGGTACACTCTATTTGGGAAGCCTTCACTGCTCATTTTGTTAAATATCGGGTTTTTATGTTGTTAAATTAAAACATTAGTATTTTCTAATCCAATTTTTTTGTCTCTTAATCCTTTCTCTTTGATTTTTTTTTTTTTGTAAATACTAAATAGAGGTTTCTTACCATCACAATTCAACGCTTAGCTCCTATAACCACTCTTTTGCTCTCTCAACAACTAATTAATTTTTTTTTTTAAAAAAGTTTTTACCCCTTACAATTTCTCATAGTTTCTAATTTTTTTTATTAATTAAGAAGGGTGGGAGAGGGGTGAAGAATAGAGGTGATAATTTTTGACACGATACGAACACGACACAACTAAATGGGTTTGAGTTGATTATTTTTTGATACAAACCCGTGTATGACACGACCAGTCAACACGAAATGTTAATGAGTCGTGTTCGGGTTCAATCTGCTTAACTCGAATTGACCCGTCAACATGAAGTTTTTAACTCGAAGGAGATTGACATGACATTTTCGTTGTATGTATGAGTTTTTATGTTCTGATAACTTATTTTTTCCATTACTTCTGATATTTAATTTGGTTGCGCAATGCACGATTAACATATTTAATTAATATTATAGAAATAAA
This sequence comes from Ilex asprella, assembly GCA_023539305.1. Taxonomy (NCBI): domain Eukaryota; kingdom Viridiplantae; phylum Streptophyta; class Magnoliopsida; order Aquifoliales; family Aquifoliaceae; genus Ilex; species Ilex asprella. The sequence goes on from JAHQCQ010027427.1 coordinate 5,107, forward strand.
ATATTAGTTATTTGTAACTGTTTATCAAGCACTAACATAATTATTGTATAAAAAAATATTATTACTTATTATTATTATAATTAAGTTAATTTTTAGTTTGTAAAAAAAATATGAGGAGAGATTCAATTAAGTGAAAATAAAATTTTAGAGTTAAATTTTTTATTCAAAGTTTATGTTGGTCAACACGAACACGACACGAAAATAAACAAGTCAACTTGACACGACACGATTAATTAAATGAGTTGGGTTAGGGTTGACAAATGTTCGACACGACATGAACTCGATATAACACAACTCGATTGCCACCCATAATGAAAGATGCAGAGGGAGAAAAAGGGAGGATTATAAATTTCGTGCATTGCACCGAAATGATGCTGGTAGGTATTTATAGAGCACCCGATGGAAAAAAAAAAGTAAATAATGGCTTGTTAGAATTTTTTTTTATAGTGGATAAAGTATGAATGCCCAACATATTAGAATAACCGGGTCGGGCAGTCTAGCCCACTTTTTTGGCCCTATAGCCAATATGGGCTGGGCCTAACTATCTTGACTAGTTAATAGGTTGGGTCCAGAAAATGAAATTTTTGGAAACGGATTCCCTTTTTTAGACTTATTAGGCTTTAAGTTCATCCAAAAAAAAGTTTAGGTGTTAAAGGACACTTTATTGTAAGAAGACTAAATTACCCTTAAAACGGTAGTTTCATCCAATTAAAACAGAATTTGAAACTAAAAGCTCCCACATTTTAGAGTTTTTTCATATTAAAACTTTTTATGTTTCATACCTATCTATATACACATACACACGTGTCCAAATTTAAAGCCAAATCAAATTCAAAACTCCTTATCTTTAGATATTTCCTAGATTATGACTAATTCTCTTATATATATGTTAGTGATAAATCGTGTCTAAAGATATTGCATAATTTTAAAAAAAATCAAAAATTGATTGCGGACATAAAAATTAAGCACTGAAGATGGACACTCACTAAACTGAAAGCTTAAACTGTATTTTTAACACACCCGCACTTCACATACATGCTCAACAAAGTAGTATCTTGTTTGGACATAAAATACAAAATTATGAAAACATTCGATGTATGTGTTGTTTGCAAGCCTAAAATTATTAAAGGATTATCATGTGTCAAGATCTGAAGAAAAAGCCAGAAGCGACTAGCCACAACTCTGCTTTGAAAGAGGAAAGAGTTGCTTGCGAGTTACAAAGTCACAAACTGTGGATAAAGGAGAAACCGTTGAAAGAAGTGGCTATCAAAAGAGAAAAAGAAGGAGTTAGAAGGACAACTCAAACTCCCTATAAGACCCAAGATCAGGGCATTTTAAGGTAATGCTAGAGTTAGCTTTTAGGAAGTAATTAGTACTGTAATCAAAGGTTGTGTTAAATCAGTTACTTTATAACTAAAAGTTATTCGATTGAATTAATAAGAGAGTTTTCTTTGTTGATTTATTATTCTCTGTGTTTATCGCTTTAAGAATTCATCCATAGAAGTCCTGAAACAAGGTATTAGAACCCATCTACAAGTAATTGCCTGAGAACTGTCTGTGGATTGAAGCATTCTTGTTGATCGCAATAAATTTTGGAACAACATACCTATATGAAGATTCTTGCGAGGACAAATTTTAATGAAGAAATGAAGAAAATCCAACTTTAATAGTCAAAATCTCTTAAGTTTAAACTTTTTTTTGAACGTCATAAATTTAAACTGAAAACGCATAAAATTCGTATGCTTGAAACTAAATACCTAATTAAAACTAAGAATAGTGTCTAAAAATATTTTGTCAGTAGTCACCTTATAGAAATTTGCAGACCTGTCATTAGAAGAAATGTCAGTGCCTTAGGCACAATGTTAATGTTACGCCAATATTTAATCAAAACATTTTGTCATCAATAAAGGATTAGGTTGGCTGGGAGGTTAGTTGGTGGTGAAAGTGGGGGGTGTGGTGGCTGTGGTACGGGAGAGGAAGTATTGGGCAATTGAATTCTAACAAAATTACATCCCAATTTCAAATGACCGGAGAAGGAATTTGGTCAATACACACACTAATCTTAAGGTAGATCAAGTGTTAACATAGATGAACTGTAAATTCAGATGCTTAAAATTCGAATTTTTACAATTCCTAAGAGTTAGGTCATGAAAAATTTATCCTTCATGAATTCCTTAGTTCCGGCGTAGATGACCAGCCTTTGACTTGATCCAGGGAGAGAATTAATTGAAGTGCTTGTAGTTTAGTCTGGACACCACTAATTATTAAACCCAAAAAAATAAAAAAATAACACACCCACCCACCCATACACCTACAAAGGCAAAACACCTTGTTCAAAACACAAATACACACACCAAACACACAGGACGAAACACCCAATTTAGAAATACACACACATAATTAATACTCTGTTCAAAATAACCACAAAAACCTAGAGACAAAGCACACGACTCCAAACACATATACAAAAACAATGTATCGTGTAAAGCACGGGAAAACCCAATTTGAAGAACATGCCATCTGAAAATGGCCAAAAAGAACAATTCAAAATACATACAGATAGAGAGACAAAGAGCAGAAAATATTACCTAAATCTACAAATTCTAATGAGCTGGCAACACTCCAAGCAAAACCCATTTTAAAAACCTAAAATTCTTAAAACAAATAAGGTCAAATGAAGATTCGTGGTAAACAATGGTGCCGGGCAAGATGCAGCTAGAAAGAGTGCTAAGCGACAACCCGTACTAAGCACAGCAAGCATAGCATGAAAGCACATCAATTATTTGTTAGTGTGAAAAACGCAACTTGGAAGCATCAATTACTTGCTTGTTGCACCAAGATTCAGCGATTAACTAAGGGACTACAGAGGGACTACAGATTCGTAACACCCTATAGTTCTTAAAAGTATTAGCTAATCGAAAAAATTACCATCTTAAAAATTTAGTTTATCTTCCTTAGCTTACATTTAGATTTGAAATTTCATTGCACAGTTCCCATATAAAAGGTAAGAGTAATAAAACAAAAAAGGGTACAATTTATTCTATATTATTACACTTGCTTATATAAGAACAATACAATCAGGTTAACCATTTACTAAAATATCACCTAGAAATGACGTGCATGTTACTACTACCTAAGAAATCATCGACATGGCATGCATGGTTCCTTTATTCAAGGTTAAACAAGAGAAGATCAAACATTTTACTGAGAGTTTCCTACTCGAGGATTATGACCAGTTCCCTTTATCCACGATGAAGAAACCGGTGGAGTGCTTTGTTCATTCTTGAAGAAGTTGCTAGGATCAATCAACGTCTTCACATACACCAATCTGTTGAAGTTGTTCTTAAAATATTTGGTGCCCCAAATACTTGCTTGTGCATAACTTGTGTTGCCTTTGTTGTTGACTCCAATGTCAAGATCCCTATAATTTAGATATGCTTCTCTTGGATTTTTGGAAACATAGGGAGCCATATACCTGTAAAGTCTTCGGATCCAACTAATATGCCTTCTTGAAGCTGCTACCCCTTCTTCCTGCCACCCTACTTGGTATTCGATGCTGTAGATGTTTCCAGCTCTATGTGGGAAAGGTATTTCATATTCTGAAATCTCACTCATCTTTCCGCCATAAGGATTCAACACCATTATTGGTACATTGACATCTTCTTCAAAAAACCTTTTCCATATTCCTTCGAATGCATTTTCAGAAATGGGCTCCTTCACGTAATCTGATTTAATCTTATAATTGGCTTTGAATGCGTAAGACCTATTCAACAAAGAATCCAATGATTCTCCACCGTAAAAAAGGAGTTCTGATTCAATCCAACTCACTTCTCTGCAGTCTTCTCTCACCAAACCTAACTCAGGAAAGTCTTTTTGCATCAATGGCAATAATCTATCAACTCCACCAAGGAACACAGAGTCGAATGAAGCTTGCACTGTTTTGTTTCCATCTTGACTAGAATTCACATTTCTTAAGAAGACTCTGATGTAAAGGTCTTTGTCAGTCTTGTGTGCAATGTATTGCCACCGATGAATAAGCTTAGTTGCATTTTGTTCCAAAGTCTTATTTACTGAGAAAAATGTCAAAGTTTCTGGAACAACAACTAAGTTTATTTTCCATGCCAAAATAACCCCGAAACTAGCACCTCCACCTCCTCTAATAGCCCAAAAGTGGTCTTCCCCCATTGATTTTCTATCAAGAAGTCTACCATTGACGTCAACTAAATGAGCATCAACAATATGATCTGCAGCAAGACCAAATTTACGTAGCAGCACACCATACCCTCCCCCACTAAAATGTCCACCAGAGCCCACAGTAGGGCAAATTCCTGCTGGAAAAGCTAGAGTGCTACTCTTATTTGCAATATGATAATAAACTTCACCGAGAGTCGCACCAGCTTGAACCCATGCCGTGTTATCTTCAACATTGACAATAATCGATCGCATGTTTCTCAAGTCAATGATGACAAATGGTACTTCAGAAACATAAGAGAGACCCTCAAAGTCATGTCCTCCGCTTCGAGTTTTTATTTGTATGCCATGCTTTCGAGAACAATATACGGCACGTTGAACATGAGATTCGTGCGTTGGTGTAATTATTACTAAAGGTCGTAGGGTGTGAGGAGTAGTGAACCTTAGATTTTGAGCCGAAAAATTTAAGACAGACAAATATAAAGGGCTTTGTGGTGTGTAAAGAACCTGAGAGATTGAGGTGGAGTTTTGTGATTGATAGGAAAGACATTGTAGAAAACCTTCATTTTCATGAGCCGAAGCAGCCAATGCAGTGGAGAAGAGAAAACAAAAAAGAAGTGGAAGAAAAGATGCTCTTGGGGTGATCATTTTCATTGCTTGTTTGTTTTTGGTTTTGTGAGCAAAAGTTGAGTAATGTCCTTATCTATTTATAGTACTTTAAAAGGCAATAGTTTTTTCTATGTTACTTCTTGTCCAATACACAAGGACGGCAGAAGTTTAAAAAAGTCAAGATGAAATTGTGTTAATCAACAAACCGCGTAGGGGTCTAGACGAAATTGTGTTAATCTTGTTTGATTTTGCTGAATCATTTACTGTTGAATTGAACATTTCAACCCACATTGAAATAACAATACTTCAATTCATTTCCAAATAATATCTCCCCCAGATTGAATCACACTGGGACTTAAAATCCTGAAGTATCTTCTAAAAAATACTTAGGGTTATTTACACTCTGTACCCTAAAAATTTTAAGTTTTTCAATTTA
>JAHQCQ010027428.1:0-10341 GCA_023539305.1 Ilex asprella
GTTTGAACAAAAAGATCTTAACCCGTGCGCATTTTCACCTCACAATTACCTCTCCCTTCTTCCTAAATCTTAGCTCATATATACCAACTCCAACTCTCAGTCATAGAGAATTATCCTGTTAGCTCATATATACCAACTTCAACTCTCAGTCATAGAGAATTGTTCTACACTACCGTTCCTCCTGCATGACTTATGTAGCTTGTGTTTGTGATAAAGATCACCCTGTCAACCACCAACTTATCAGGTCAGGGGAATCCTCCTTGAGAGGAGAATACAGACACAAAGCATCTTGCCCAAAGTTAATTCTATTACCATCTCGCAGATAGTGTGATGGAATCCTTGCCTTCTTCTCCATATGGTTTTCCATAAGTTCACCCCATGCAAGGATCTGGCATCTCCAGTAGTTTGTTCTGACAACCATTGCCATATTTCTCCTCAATAACTTTACACCCTGGACTCTCCCGCTCCATTGAATACCTCCTTAGTCATGTCCTTTAGAGTACTGGATACCGCCAACACCTCAATTGGGGAGCATGCCACTTACTCCACTCATTGATATTTGAATTCCTTCATATCCTTCCACTAGAAAGCCTTTTTGAAGTTTCTTCAGTGTTTTCTCAACTGAGGCCGAAAAATGGTAGACAGAAACATAAAGCAGATAGAAAGAATTCCCAAAGTTGTTTTTACCAGGTTAAACGTTTCCCTTTTGAAAGGTTTCGTCTCAACCACCTTGCTGGCCTCAGTTATGATCTTTTTCAGTGAGTATAATCTATTTATCTGTCGTGAACTATCCCTGACCTCTGAAAACGGGATAGCTCACTTTTCTTTTACTTTTTTTTGATTTTGCTGCAATGAAATTTTAGGACTTGAGACTGCCTCAAAATGGAGTTCGAAACATATAGATTGCTGAATTAATCCTCAGCATTACTTGTATGAACTGTTGGAAACTTTATGAGACAGTAATCCTCATCACATATAGCCTAATCATCCCGCCTCTGCAACGCTCAACAGCATCCTATTTTGGGCCCCTATGTAAGGGCTGCACGTTGGTGCGAGCCTGGATCAGCATAATGTTCATGGCAACAACAGTAAGTACCATATGGGTTTAGAATTTTTTTTCTTTGCAATTTATATTTATTTATTACTTTAAAGGTGCTTATAATTTATGAAACTTGGAATAATTATTCATGTATCATTTCATTTGATATCAATGTTTATTTTTGAATGAGATTTCACAAGTAATGGCAATAATGGAAAAGCATCCTCTATGCAAATTATGTACTCTGAAAACCTGCTTTAGTTTGGACTCTTGTCTTGAGTCCCATTTTCTATTTTGGATGCTGCATGCTTGGTTTGTATTTTTCCCTTTAAGATGTTATCTATTCGATAAGCACCATGCGTGAGGACCATTTGCTCAATTTATTGCTGTCTATTGTATTTGCTTCCTTTTTGCGCATAAGTTGTATTGAAGTATAAATACTTAAATTACGCCCTCTTCAATAACTTAAGCTTTAGGAGTAGATGGTTGTTTAACATGGAGAGTAGAGATCATGTGTTCTAATCTCATCATCACACTAATTGTTAAAATATTTTCACGTGCTAGGCCAAAAATCTAGAATACATGTGAGAGGACGTGTTAAAGTATAATTACTTAAGTTACACTTTCTCCAATTGCTTAAGCTTTGGGAGTAGATGAATATTTAACAAGTTGATTGGATGAGTATTGTCTCTCTTTGTTGTGCAACTTTTACTGCTGGAAAGTAACAAATATTCACATTTGATCATGGTTATCAAAATCCCAATCGGATCCTAGGATCTTATGATCCTACGATTCAATATAAGCAAATCGATCCGAGTATCATGTAGGATCCCAAATTTATAGGATCTTAATTAATCGTGATCTGAATCTTATAGGATCTTAGGATTCCAATCCAAACTGCGACTTTATTGATCCAAATTGTTGAGTTTGTTTGGTAGGCGTATTTAGTTACCAAGCAATTCAATCCATACTTTTTGGTTTTTATAGTTAAGTACTCAATACAAATGTGAATATCTTATATACTTGTGAGTCTATTCACAAATTTCAAAGGATGAGAAAAGTTACATGAAGTTTGTCTTTCTTGCTGAAGAGTTGAAAGTAATAATTAAATTTAATCTTCTCTCACGGTGAGTGATCATAACCAGAGATTTTTTATATTTTTTTCTTTATGCTCTTTTTGTTTGAATGTCGAATAGCCAAACGTTATTATTCAACGGTCTTTCAACTTTCAAGTCTATACTCTTTATCTCTTCTTCAAAAGTTAAGATAAAAATACTTGAATTCTTTTATTCCTCTTTGCACAACCTCACACAATTAACAGTCCATCTTTGATGTTCAAATTGTAGTTTGTCAAATTTCAATCATACCTTAAGTTTGATCTTTATCATCGTATTCATATTTTCGTAGATACTAGGCTTGTTCAAGTCTTTTTTTTGAGAACTTTGTATTGCTACATATAATTTTCGTCTCATTTTCTTAGTTGATAGGATCCTACGATTCTCGCTTCAATCCTACCATCCCGATCTTTTTTAAAAAGAAAAATTTTATTCATCATCACCACAACTACCATTGTCATTACCAGTAAATTCATCCTATTAACTTTAATACACCCATTAGATAAATCTGGTTAACATTTTCATTCGTGTAACACCATAGTATTTACTTTGACTTGCAAGTGGAACTATATCTCATCTCTAGAATATTGGTCAAAATATTCGAAAATCTTTTAAAACACCTCAAAACAAACGAAAACTGAAACATCTCGAATTATTTTGAAAACATTGACATTAGTTTTAGTCTCCTTAAAAATGAAAATGTTTCAACCGTTTTGACCATTTCGAAGCAAAATTTAGATTCTCGATTGTTGTACTCCCAAAAATTGGCTTTTCTTTGTCAGAATGGCAGTTGAACATATATGTTCCATCAGATCATACTCGATAATTGTTATGCGTGCAAGATGACAAAGAATGTGCAGACCACCTTCCTCTTCATTTACATTGGATTGGGAGCTCTAGGTTTTGTGTCTTTTCTTTGCTTGATATTAGGAGGGTTATGCCAAATTTGGTTTGTTGACTTCCCTTATAACATAATCATTGGACTCGTTTGGAGCTGAATTTTAGGTGAAAAACTGCGATTTGAAATGCTTTGCAAAAATGTCGGAGTTAAAAAAAGCACCCAAAACCGTTTGGGTATTCTTTACAAAGTTGAAAAAGTTGAAAAAGCCTGTTTGAAGTGACTTTTTAGCTTTTTTGACTTTTTTGTGTCAAAATAAAAAAAAAATTATATGTATGTATAGATTATGTATAATAGTTCTCAAAATATGAATTTCAAATTTTTTTATATAACTAATAATATTTTATGAATATTATAAACTAAAAAAGTTATGTGAGACCTGCAATAAAACTCCAAAAAGCTGGAAGAAAAACAGCATCTTGAATCAGCCTAATAAACCTTTTTGGGTCCAACAAGTTGCTGCATATGCTGGTCCAAAAGCCCAGGACCTAGCTTATTTTACTCCAAAAGCCATAAAATAGCAAATTTCAACCAGCCCCAAGCAGATCCATTGTTGAAAAATGGGACAGGAGAGTAGTGGCATGATCTGGAAGGTGGCCTTATGTCCCTTTTGGTGTGTCAAGTTGCACCATGCTAAGAGAACATTTCAAAATGATGGAGGATTGATAAATGGGTTTGTCATTTGTCATTGGTCATTTTTTGGAAGGAATGTGATGGTGAAGTGATGTCGAAGTTGAGAAATACCTAATATTTGAATGAAACACTTTTCCATAGAATCCACTGCAGTTGGTGCTCTTCTGCGTTCTATTTCAGATAGTAACTTGTAAAAATAAAATAAAACGAAAAATTTGCTTTTAGGATATATTTTGGCTTTTTGAACTATTTTTTTTGAATCTATTTTTCCTTTTTGGATATGTCTATCAGGCTTTAACTAAAACACGTTCATTGGAGAAAAAGGAACAGCATGCTTTTGGTTCACATCTCTGCAGATAATTCTATGATTGAGTCCATCTTTTGATTCCTCATTTTTCAAATCCAATTAAGCATTCTATAAAGTCCTTTGTCTTTAGAATAAAATTCCTACAGGACCAGTAAGGCTTTACTTTGCTTGAACCCATTCTAGCTGTGCAGCTATTCAAATTACTGTTACCACCTGATCAATTAAAAACTTATAAGCTCCCATGCCATGTTACATTGTTTTTCTTTGCTCTGCATCAAATGAGGCATGCCACATTCTCTATTGTATCCGTTCTCAGTTTTCTGGTTGCGTATTGGTTTTTATCTTTTCATGTTCTAGCTTAATACTTCTTTAATTTGCAAACAGCCGAAGAGTGTTAAAAAAATGACATTCCATTTAAATGAGTTGTATAACCTATAAAGTGGTTAGGGAAAAACTGCATAGAAAAGAATGCCAAATTTTCAGCACCAGAAATTCCAAAAGCAATATGCAGCAGACTGCTTCAAAATTGATGAGCGAAGAAGCATGAACCTCACATGAAGTCCTCTGTAGAAAGAGATCTCAGACTAGTTAACAGCGTGTTTCTGTCTCATCTTTCAGATAATTGAAACTATTCCAATGAGCTTTGCTTGGTCTTTTAATTTGTTTACCATTTCAGGTGAATTACAAGAAGCGAGAAAAGACCTTGGGATCTTCTCAGCTGATGTCCCCGTCGAAACTGTAGGTGGATCAAGTATGTTCTTTGGGACAGGGATGAGAAATCGTGGTGAAAACAATTGTTTTATCAATGCAACTATACAGGTTGGTATTCAACGAACACACACATGTATTGAATGTTAGCCATTTCCTTCCAACCCTTTACTTTCGACTGTGTGAAAACTGCAGTCTCTCTGGCATTTAAGATGGTTCCGAGATGAGCTTAAAAGCCTATCAGAACATGAGGATGTTGGAGATCCTTGTGTTGTATGTGCTTTACGTAAGCTCTTTGAGACCCTTAGCGTGGCTAATACAGATGGACAAAGAAAAGCTGTTTCTCCAACCTCTTTAAGGACTGCTCTAAGCATTTTGTACCCTGCTGATGTCAACTTTTTGGAGGTATGTTCACAGGAATTTTTTTTTTTTGTTTTTGTTTCTGGTCTTGCCAATATGACCTTTCTATTCTTTTACAGGGAAGAGAGGGCGAAGCTTATGAAGTGTTGGAAAAAATATTGTGCTGTCTTCATGATTCATTTATCCATACGCGGGGAATTTCTGACACCAAATCACTAGAGAAAAAAGGCGCTGGCTCTTCACATTGCCCGAGCAAGACTTGCATAGCACATACCTTTTTTGGATTGGATGACAGTTGTCTGTCAGAAAGCCAGAATAAGAATGCTTATTTTCATTTCAAAACTGCTGATGAACTCAGAAAGGTGAAGGTTTGCTGCATATGAATAATGTTATGGCAGGATTTGCTGACTTCTGTTAATACAAGAAGAAACTTCCAGAAGCAAAGTTTTTGTGGTCTCTGTGGTCTGTGGTCTGTGGTAGACAATAGGCATAACTGTTAAGAAGTGATTTCTTTCCTTCCCAACTCAGATTATGGATGTGCGTGGCTCTCTTGATGAAACTTTGAAGCATGGGAATATCCAATTAGTCTGCATAGATGGTGTTGGTGGCGGAAGAAAGTGCATTCGTATCAAAGGTGTTCAGTCAACTCCACATGTATTCGCATTAGGTGAGTCTCTTTGTCAGAAATTTTTTCATTCTGGTATTAGCCAATGCTTAGTTGTTTCTATCTGGGCATTTGCAGTTATTGGTTGGGGCACCAATGTGATTGCTGATGACATATTAGCGACATTGATTGCTCTTAATACTGAGGTAGAGATTGTCTTTTTGGATCAGGGAAACAAACATTGCCTTGTTTCAATGGTGAGTTAAATTATCCTTTAGTCTTTCCTGGCAGTTGGTTACATTAAGAATCTTATAGTTAGTGTCCTGAGTCTACGTATTCTGGATTGTATTTGCCCCTTCCTCAACCCCGCCAACAAAAAACAGAAAAAAAAAAAGAAAAGAAAAGAAAAGAAAAAGGTTATGAAACTCTACTGTCCAAATTACTTGGCAGTGCACTAAGAAATTGGCCGACTGTAATGAGTGAATGCATGGATGGTGCGTGCAGACATTTGGGCTGCCTACCTGGCAGTTGTCCAAATTACTCTATGATCAAACTATTGATGGAGACTTAACAATAATGTTTTATGTAGGTGGGTAGGGTGTGGGAATTTGACATGAGGGTATAGAAAGGGGCTCACTCTCCAAGTTTCTCATCTTAACTATATGCCCCTGCTTCATGGCTCCAACCATGCAAACAAGTATATTTCCTCTCCCTCCAACTGCGGCAAATAAGGCAATGGGCGACAGCTCTTGACACATGATCTTATCCCTGCCAAACTGTTAACTCCTACGTCGCATGTGCTCTTGACACAAATTTTCTTATTTTCTGAAAGAAATTTCTTATACATTTTCTAGTGCGGCCAAATCTGCTTTTGTTGCTGATTTGATACAATTATCCCTATGCAAAATAAATTGTGTTACAAGACCAATATCATTCTTTCCTAAAAGCCCTCCTGTTATTTTTAGGTAGCATCACTATTACTGCTTTGCTTACTACCATGAGCATGAAAGGTGGATTATGTTTGAGGACGAGAATGTGAAGGTACATTCATTTTGTTTTTGAGATTACATCTCTATAATTTTATTTTTAATTTTTTTCTGTACTATACATTTGATTCCAATAGGATATTGGGAGTTGGGACAATCTTGTTTCCACGTGTGAAAACAGGCTATTACTACCTGCGATCGCTCTCTTTGAAGCCGTAGATTAGATTGTTCCCTCATATATCATTGAAGTTGCACTGCAAATGGCATAATTTTTTCGTAAAGCCAACTATGAGGAGGAGGAGGAAGGACGAAGAGGAATCAAGCAAATGTGTTAGGGAAACCGATCATGGAGAGAAGTTCTTCCCCCATTCTTTTCTGACTTCCTGAACTGTTGGCACCGTTTCCCTGTGGAGGGAAGCTTATCTTGCTCGTTCTTTAATGGCAACGATACTGCAGCAAAGCTATAGGGAGGAAAATGTCAAGCTTGATCTTACTTAAGCAGATCCCATTTGTATGGGAGATTGTTGCATGTTACTTTTCATTTTACACTATGGTGTGAGATGATGAAATCAAAGATTTAGTTGCACTTTTGTTTGATGTGTTACATACAAACTTTTTACTGGTTTACTGACACAAAATGAACATACCAGGAATTAACAACCGTCAATATGCTTGTATTTCGAAATCCTCTCTCTCTATATATTGCACTGGATAATTCCTGTAATAGATTTGAAATAGCAGTCGGCTGTATGATGAGCCTGCAACAATCTACCAGAATCAGAAAGGGGGCCAGGTGAACACCCGACTTATCCCCTCCAAAAGTTAAGTCAGTATATACTTCGAGGGTTTAAACACTCAAATATTCTATATTCAAGTTCAATATTGCGTACCTTTGTTTATTTACCCCATAGTATTTATACCTGGAATAGTAATGAGTGCAAGGGCGTAAAGTTCCATCTCAGCATTAAATGCATTTCACCCAAACCCATGCGCAATGAATATTTTCCAAATAAGTCTTCGTGTCATTAATGCTCGGTAGATGGATCAAGTCCTCGGGGCTAGGCCGAGAATCCTTGACTATCCCCGAGCACTCGAGTACCCCTGGTCGGCGTCTAACACTTATCCCCGGGTGTTCGGCGTTAGGAGGATAGTACCTCGACTCTAGCGCCCAGCGTCATTGGTCATTAATGTTCGTACTCATTACCGTCAGTTTGGGTCTTCAAGGAAGCAGCGACTCATTAATTGTCCTGTCTCTGTCACTCACATCGCCATAAATGCACGTCATGTCGCCTCAAATGCTCTTGTCAACGGATGCACTTGAGTCCTCTGAGTTATATTCCCTCGGCTGGGTTCCTCAGCACCTTCTGAGCTTCACATTGGCTACACCTTTACACGCGTCAACCCAGGGCTGTTGAGCTGCCTAGAGTCCCTCTATATATATATATTAGTTGATGCACACATGAACAAATCTGATAAAATAGTTGTACAAATTTATTTTTGTACCAAAACTATTGTATAATTTTCTTATCTGGGTTGAAGGTATTTTATTGTTATTACCAGCCTCATGAAATTGAGTGATTAGCCTACTTCATGATTTGTTGATCTTTGTTTTAACCACATACCAATAAAGTTGTTGGTACTTACTTTTAATTATTGGGAGTGAAGTAGAACAACTTGTTAGTTCCTTGGCATAAATTTTTCTATGTTATATATTTATTTTCAATGCCTAGTGAATAAAAGTCTAAATTAACTTAAATCGTCATTTTTAATTAAATTAAAGTGATATAAATTAAAATTTTAATGGACCAAATTAAAAGATTAGAAAGAAAAGAAGCGCATTTTTGGAGAGCATTGTGAAAGTTTATCTTTTGTGCGTAAATTGATCTGGATACCATGACCATTGAAAAAAAAAACAAATTTTACCTTCCTTTGTTGTTATAGTACTCAAAAAATTTAAGACACGTGTCTCCACCATAACAGGGCAAGTGACAAAGATTATTAGTTGACATGAAAATGAGGTCCGACAGAGTTCAGCAGGACTGGTATAGTCAACAGTGACAAGTACTGCATTCTTGGGCGTGATGCCCCTCGGCGCAACGCTCTCAGGCACAACATCGCAACAGGGCGACATACATCCCAATAGCATTGGAAGTGGCAAAATGAACCTTTCACCAAGGTCAGACAAAAATGGAATCGCAAAAGTGTGGGGGCAACCTCGGCGAGACCCGCCTCTCTCGCTGTAATGGCATCCACAACCTATTGGACACCATTGCTCGACTGATCCACTAGATTAAAAGGAGATGTCCCCACCTAGGGACATGGAAGTATGACCTTCTTCAAAGGAGAACTGAGCAATGGGGGTGGACGAGCATGGTTGTCAACCTCGATTTGGGGCAGAGTCTCGAAGGTTTAGTCTGCTCAAGCAGGCCTCCCAGTGTATGACTCACTGCCCACTAGGATGTGCTTGACTGGGATCCGGAGAGACTCCTAAAGTAACTGGGGTTATTGGCCCGGATCAGTATATGAGATGATGAGACATGTGGATTGGTGGCTAAAGGACCGAAACTATGTGAGTTTCCTCTATTAGGCACTTCGACAAAGGTCTCGAGCAAGGGTCTAGAGAAGGAAAGAAGGACTCCAGATAAGAGCGTGCCGGTGGCATCGCAGACATGGCTTTCTCGAGGTCATGGTCCCATGGTGACCAGTTGCGATCGTGGACCTTGGGAGTCCGCTTTCACCTTGGCTGTTGCACCTTCATCAGGACCACGTCCAGGTTACGTTTGGGAAAACATCACATCTGTCTAGTTAATGTTGGGACGCATGACTCGCTCTAATGACCATTGGTATCGTCGCCGTCGAGGCGATTGTAGGTTCGCACAGATGATAGGGGGTCGCAGCGGGCAGCCTTTTAGGCAGCCTAACCTGTTCGGGCACTATGCTATAAATGCCCACATTACTTGTCCACTACGAGGGATGATTTTTTTTGGCTGGTGAGAGCATTTTTCACCTATCCTCTACCCAACTGGTTCACCCATTCATTAATAGGCTGCTAAATTCATTCCATCCCATCCACTTATCCTAGTCATCCCCTTCGATTATACTTGGCATAGACACGTGTATCAATCTCTTTTAACTCTCCACTTACAGTTGTATACAACATTTGTATGAGTGCAACTTGAGTGGGCTAACCCGAACACAACTCAAAAAAAATAATGTTAGAGTTGAGATTTTTATGGTTAAGATTAGGATTATGATTAAGATTAGGGTTGAAAAAATTTCAACCAGAATTGAATTCGAGTAAGACTTAGGATAAGAGTTCAGGTTCACGAGTTTAACCTGAACATAACCTGAATTGATAAAATTGGGCTTAACCCAAACCCAACACGAGTTCAACCTAAATTTATGTATTATATTTATATAAATAATATATAATATAAAAATAAAAATTAAAATAAAAATAATAAATAATAAATAATTACATATTTTGTAATTATTATTATATCAAGAGAGAGTGAAACATGATTTATAAGGATTATAATCAGATAACTAAAAAAAACAAAAGAAAGAAAGACAAGGAATTACCATCCCACGTCGGCTAGATATTACAAATGTCTTCTCCCATCTTTCATCCTTATAGACGTTTATGTAATCTATATAATAAAGTAGAACGAAGTTTGAATCCAAGACAAAG
>JAHQCQ010021912.1:0-10336 GCA_023539305.1 Ilex asprella
GCCACCATACTAGATCTATTAATTCTCATGTCCCCAACGAAATTTTAGAAAACAAGACACAATTCAAGAACTAGATCTATAGATAAATTCACAATTAGAATTCAATTGAGCAATACCCAGCAGTACCCAAATTCAATTGAGCAATACCCAAATTCTTCATCAATTCAAAACTTTTATTGGCACCACAGCAACTGTCGATCTTCTCCACACTTTCTCCGGCAAGGAATACATCGCTCTTGTGCGTCTCTCTCTCTCTCTCTCTCTCTCTCTGTTTTGTTGTGCTTGTGTTAGGATTTAGATGTGTTGGGTTTGAGGGGTGGAGACACAGTAACGATTTAGCTGTGTATTTGTGACTTTCTGTTGTGTTTGTGTTAGGGTTTAAATGTATTGGGTTTGGGAGTGGAGAGAGAGAGGGAGAGAATGATGTCTCCTTTTTTTAGGGGAAGAGAAGGATACTGCCTGAGAAAGAGAAAGGGAGAGAGAGGAAGAAAATGGGTGTTTGGTATCATGTTTAATGTATACATATAATGGATAATTGTGTTTGGATGCCTAAATAGTAGTAAAATACCAAAAAATATCCCTCAAAAGTCCCATGCACGAGGCACATGACATTTTCTGTTTATTATTTGGACGGCCGTTAGGGGTAAGGACCAAAGTGAGTCAATGTGTTAACATGGAGGACGAAATTAACGAAATTAAAATTTTAAGGACGAACGTGCAATAAGTGACAAACCTTAGGGACCATTGGTGCCTTTTACCCTAATTATATTTATACTAAATTACGGGAGAGCTCATTCTCGCCTCTTATCGAAGGAAACGAATATTATTTACCCAAATTCTATCGGTAATATTTCTCTGCCAAAAACTTGGTTCTTTGTCTTCCTCCATTCATAACTTATGGCATCATCGATCACTCCTCCCTTCACAGCTTTCGACACCATCAGCCGCCACTCCCCCCTTTCATAACTTTTGGCATCATCGGCCACTCCTCCCTTCACAGCTTCCAACACCACCAACCACTACTCCCTTTCCAACACCCATAAGAAAACCATAACCTTAACCCTAATCATATCCCCATTAACCATGGAAATTGATAGACCCAATTCGACTTTGAGCTTGGATACCCAAAAATCATCGACCATACTGTGGTGAGGCAATTTTGGTCTTTTGGGTGTTATCGGTATGCTTCGAATTTGTTGAAGCTTTGAGTTTTTAGAGTTGGCGACATATTCTGACTAGACATCCATCGAGTTCTACAAAAAAATAAAAAAGTAAAACATAATAATTTTTAAAAATATTTAGATATGAAATTGAGTTTTTTCATTGAAGAAGTTGATATCAAATCAAGTTTTTTATTTAATTTTGAGTTTGAGTCAATATTGAAGTACACCATTAGAACAAACTCACTCCCATTACCAAACACATTTTTGTCTGCTTTTTCATTTCCCATCTCATTTCCCTCTCTTCTCATATACTATGGCCCTTTACCACTCCAACCACTCATCCCCACTCCACCAATCATCCACCATCGCCCACCAATAGTGGCAGAAGCCTTCACCCTAGGAGAACTTGTTTAACTATTTACCTTCATTTCAAGGTCAGAAGTGAAGAACCCGAATTTTAGCGGGCCAAGCTCAATTCAAATAAATTGAGGAAGCCCAAACAGAGCAGGGTCAACCCACCGAAAAGGAGTCCAATGCACCAAAGGACCAAAAGGCCAGCTCCAGGACCCCCAAAGGAGGGCACCACCCAGGGCAAGGCCCTCCTGGTCTGTCCTCCCGCCTCTCCTTCCTCTCTTCTCCTAGCCACTCAACCTCAAGTCCATCTCAGCGCCAAGGTGACTCTGAAGATCAGGTGTAGGCCACTCCAGCTCCAAGCTCAGGCTCAAGTATAATCTAACTCAAAGTCCACCTCCGAAGGAATAAGGGCATGAGGGAGAGAATATCGAGATACGCAGCACGAAAATCTACTCCTACAAAAAGTGTGCTTACCAAAGAGGTTTATTCCTACCAAAAACGTGCTTATCAAAATAGTGGAAGACCCCTTCCTCACGTCACCACCTCACCGCCATAACCTTAACTATATAATGTAAACCTTCTCAACATTGAGGGCACGCCCCCGAGGATGATCATCACCTCATTGAGCTCTCTACACACACTACACCTCCCTACACACATTGATTTCTCTCTCTCCCTCAAAACACTGTAACTCTTCGAAGACGATTATTCATCAAAATAAAATACCACAAGCCACCGTTGTCGTTCCCAAGAGTGAACGTAGATCACCCGGACCGAACCACTATAAATCTCTGTGTTAACTCTATATCTACTGTTTTGCCATTGATTGTCGTTGATTGCTTGCTTATCACTCATTAATTGCACCCTTACACATTATTGACTTTAGTTCTTACACGAAGATAATTTTGTGCATCATCAACAAGCAAAGGGCAAAAATATCAACACTCATAAAGGGTGTTTGTGTAGTACTTTTGAGTTATGAAACGACTACTTTTTAAGTAACACAAAAAAAAAAGTACTAAAAACTTAAGCCACTCGAATGTTCCATATAGAATGAAATGACCAATTCATAATATGGATACATTTCTTATCGAAATTCCATGCGCCAGAATTACTGTGATGACAAAAAACATCTGCAAGCAATCAACTAGATGAAGATGACATTCGCATATATGCAAAAAAAATAATAAACAGCCAGTAAGACAACAATTTTGGGGAAAACAATTACATTATCTCAGAAGTATCTAAATACGGCATTATGATAGAAGCTTAGCAAGTTCATCTACTCTTAGACTTCCCCGAGGAACTACGTTTAAGTAATCTTCTTTAAAATCCTTCATTCTTTTGTTTGTAGAACTCTTTCTCTCTTTTCCTTCCCTCTCTGAAACAACTTCTCTCACCTCTGAATCTCTACTTTCGTGTTCCTCACATTCATTGGCGGCCATCTTCTTACGTCCGTGCCTAAAAACAGGCCCATGTGGAGCAGATTGGGCCAGAGCAACTGCCCTTTCATAAACAATGTCGGCGCCCAGACTAGAATCATCCAAAACAACTGCACTCCCACTTTTGACCGCTTGCTTCCAGAGTTGCAAAACTTCCTCAGTACACGGGGAACTCAAACTCCGCGGTTGGCTGAGAATGTCCAAGTCTTCTGATACATCTTCCAGCTTGTCACAAGTAAGAGGAACCAAAGATAAAGACTTCAGTTGATTTTGGTTACCCCCACCCGCACTTCCCAGCTTGGGGCCAGATCCCATTGACATAGCTCTAGTGTCATCATCTTCACGGCCTGAATTATTCAATATCTCTTTGCTCTCACAGCTTGTAGTCAAAGTTTCTGGATAATTGCAAATGGAGCTTGGATATGATGGTGCAGAACTTTCTGTTTCACAAATAGTCATCAGAGTTGAATCTGCAAGAGGACCTACAGATGGCATATCATTTACTTGAGATAAAAAATCCTGACCATCCTCCTTGCTCAATTCATTGCTCTCCTCTAAGCCCACATCTTCACTATCTACAGGAGATTTGCTTGAATTGAGATTGTCAAAGCTTGCTTCATTAACTAATAAATTCTGCACTTCCTTGGGATCATTTTCAAAATTTGGAATGGAGGACTTCCAATCTCTTCCTCTCCACATCAGAATGTGTTCACGCTCAAAGGAAATTAACACACATGGAACAAGATCCTGACATAAAAGACATAAGAGTTTAATTTAAAACTCAGGTTGTGAGAAATATATTCTAGAAACAAGATATCTATCAGACCTTGAGTTTGGCACCTATTTTCCTATAGTCGCTCCCATTCATCCCTTGACAATTTACTCGCACCAATTCACATGCTTCGAATGCCTCTCTGACATTTCTTACGAGGTCACAATAAACACCATTTTTTCCTGTGAAAACCACAAAAGCCCAAGATTATCAATTTGTTTCAGCGAAAAACCAGACCACTTCCAGTCTGTAAATGAACTTCAGAGAACGGAGGTCAGCATACCAAGCTTGTATATTGGTGTCAGATTGCGGCCCTTCCTGCGCATTTCACATGCTTCTTCCAATGTCAGATCTTCTGGGACCTGCTTAATCAGTCTTGGATACACAGGGGTAATAGGTTTCCACAACATAAGAGGAAAGCGTGGCCGAGTTTTATAATTGTAATTTCTACCACGGAAAAGGTATATGACCCCTCCTTTACTGAATATAACTTTCCCACCTGTTTTCTCCTGTCAAACCATAAAATATTTGAGGGACTCACAAGTCACATTGCAATAGAGCCTCCAAAAAGAAAATAACAAATCGAGAATCCACAAGCTCCATGACTGCTATTTTTGTCAAGACAAGGTCATACTACGTTTGTTTCAGACTTTCAGTGGACTATGACTGTTAGATATTTGCTTGTGTAGCTGAAATGAGAATATTACGCTAGATGCGTGGAAAAACTAGAAAGGTTAAAATGACCATATTAGAGAAATGGTAGGAGTGGCTCCAATTGAGGATAAGTTGAGAGAGAATAGATTGAAATGGTTTGGTCATATTCAACAGAGGCCGATAGAAACATTGATTAGAAAAAGTGATAGAACAAAATAATAAGAAAATATTTAACTTAAATAAGCTTAAAACGCATGACCAAAATGAATTGTGGAGACGGACTCATATAGTCGATCTCTAATGATTGCGACATAAGCCTAGGTTTAGTTTGGTTTGGTTGGTATTCTCATACCAATTCTTCTCCCAGTAGCAACACTTGTGCAAGAGTTACACAAGGCAATGTTATTTAGAGCAAAAAAGTGCGGGCACAATGGGCCAAAGCTTTTTACACAAGCCCAGTGTCTGTAATAGGGCTGCTCATTGGGTGACAGTTGCTAAACTAACCAGTTCGCTCCCTTTGGACTCGTTAGGCTCTGCCCCTCCTGTGCTTCAGGCTTCTATTATGACGGATTGTAATCAAAATTTTCCTAAATAAGTTAATATACTGCCTCGTGTTTCTTGATCAAAAAAAAATGGGCCAAAGCTGTCCACTGAGCTAGTACAAAACTAAACATGAGCCATTCCCAATATGATAAGATTTGTGTTTGCAGCATTGATACAAATTTGGGGCAAGATGAGTAGAAAAATTGCTCGAGAATGTGTAAATTGACAAGGGTAGCAAAGTGCTAGAGGTAGCAAGATATGTAAGAGGTCACTTATTTGGTTGTAAAGGGTATTGAAGAGACCTCACTGGCCTTCATATTTTTTAGAAATTGAGACTTTTCAGTTAATAGGAATTATTCTGGCCCTAGTAACTAGCTGAAGTCAGGCTGCGTTAACACGATTTTGCAAGTTTACATATTTAAACTTCCTGCGAATTTTTTTCAGGCAGGTTTATTAAGAGAAGAAGCCTTCCTGGACAACCACTAGCCAGCTATGGCTGGCGTCCACAGAGCCATCCTGAATACTTTCAAGCTAAATTGGATGAACTGAGATTTTCTTTGGTTGTCCAAACTAATTATGCATTCACTTACTGAACAAAATGTAGCAAATATTATACAAATTCAATGACATGTGAGATCAAAGAAAACAAATATTGTCCAGCAAATAAAAATTAGAAAACACCAACCTCTAATTGCTGGCACACATTGTCCATGTCAACTGTACATACTCCTTTGCATTTTATCTTGCACACTCTCCGTCGCTTCCAAAGGGCATTGATGTTGTCCAACATGTTATGAGTCAAGCCATCTCTTCCTAAAAAATAAACCAATTGAATGTAATAAAGCCCATAAGCACATCCACAAGAACCAATTCAATCACTGAAGCAAGAAACATAAATTCAATATTTCACCTCACTTATCTGTTTTGTCAACAACAACCAACAAAAATAACCTCTTGCAAAAAATTATAATCACAGTTGACTCATCTAGCTTATCACATCCCACTCTACAGTTCAAGTTCAAAATCAATTATATCAATATCCACAACGCACATTTTTATTTATAAGAATATCTACAACACATATTTAGAGGTTCTGCAAGCCAACAAATATATCATGGATTCCAGATTTAAGCATGCATATATTCAAAATGTATAATGCAACACGGCTGAACAATACACAAAGCATTATACATTTCACATCTAAACTAGGAATCACATGCTTATTCTGAGTATTAAAACACACCCACGTTCCACTCCTACATTGCAAAGATACCCAATCAACAACACACGCTCACAGTAGAATTTCTCAAGACAAAACCCACATATAAGATCAGTAAATTAAAAATATACCCATATTCAATTGCCGTTTTGATTTCTTACAGCTTTCTATAAGCTCCTTTATCTCCTCCTTCGTCAATGGCTCCCCCAATATCTCCTCCCTCGACTCCACATACTTTGGTCCCGAACCGGGCAAGAACGGCCCCGGCGCCTGCACCGGCTTCACCCCCTTCTTATGGGGCGGAGGCAACTGAAATGAATCAAACTCTATTTTCTTCTTACTCGATGTCATCGGTTTTCGTCCTGTCCATGGCCTAGGCATAGTGCTTGGCCCAAATGGCGCAATGGGTGGCTCACGTAGCTTTAATGGCTTCACCTTTGGGGTTTCAGTATAACTGTACTGAAACTCAAAGGGGGCTTCTGGGAATTCATATGAAACCCCTTTTTCACTAATTTTAACACCAGTTTTCTCCTCTTCCGATACATTTGATACAACTGAATGCCTCGTAACTGGTTTAAATGCGGGGTGTACGTACTTGGGGGTTTTATAATTCTTTTGGTTTTTGGAGTATTTCGATTTCTTGCCGGGAATTGAAGGTCTAGAGGGTGTTGATGGTGTTCCGGTGGATTTAAAAGAATCAGTGGTGGTGGTGGTGGTGTCATAATTGTTGGCGATGTTGAGGGCGGAGTCGAAGCGTTTGTGGAAACGGAGTTCGTCTTCGATTTCTTTCTGGGTGCGTTTGTGGCGGATGAATTTCTCGGCGTTGGCGTTGTTCCACCGGGAAAAGCGAATTTCGGTGGAGGGACGGTGGTGCCTATTGTTGTGAGGTGGATTGGGTGGAGCAAAAATTGGGAATTGAATTATGGTTTTCAGGGCCATTTTGGAGGGGTATTTGAGCTCAGTTTGACGTGAAAACCCCTGAATTCATGTCCACTGATAATCTGAAAATTAGGGTTTCAGGCTCAACATGGAGATTAAAATTGGTGCTAGAACCATGAAGTCATAATACCGTGACTCTCTTGTCTGTGGTTAGCCGTTAATAAGTCATAATACGACGTCCTTCAAAATGGAAATCTTTTTAAGTTAAAATTTAGACTTAATTGCATCGAAGGTGTCCAACGTATAAGATTTATCTCATTTTAATTTTTAATATTTTAATTATATTATTTTAATCTACTAAATATTTAATATTTTTCTATATGAGAGATCAGATTGTTAATATTTTTTTTTATAAATTTATCACATAATAGGACAAAATAATAATTTAAATAACTTTTGATCAAATTGCTACCCAATTTTTGGCCAAAAAGTTATTCAAATTTTGATCAAGAGCTACTCAAATTATTTTTTACTCATATTTACGTATCATGTAACAAGTTTTTTACCCAAATCATTAACAATTAAAATATTGTCTACTTGAAGGACTACATAAAAATATATGTAATACTTTAAGAGTTAAAAAGATGTAATTAAAATATTAGGGATTAAAATAAAATAAATGTTATACTTTGGGACTTTCTGTGTAATTAATCTTAAAATTTAAAGTTAAATAAATGCAAATATATATATATATATATATAAAAAATAAAATAGAAGTATGTTTAAATTTTATTCCAGTCATATTTTCCCCCTCAAAAAACTATCATCAATTACTTACCTCACCCATCATCCATTTGTTAAACTCAAACGTCAAATCACATCACTAATTTCTATCACATGTTTAATCATTTATATATTTTCTCTCAAAAAATATAATATAACTCATTTCTATCATATATTAATCATTTAATATTTGATTAATTTGTAATTAATATATTTTGAAAAAAATTAATATAGTAGGATCATTTTTTTGGACTCTTAAATTTTATATTTTATCGTGCCTTCAGGCACAGGTTATGACTAGTGTATATATATACATATATATATGTGTGTGTATATGTGCTTAGAGTCAATTGCAGATAACTTCTCTCAACTTCAGACTTTTATATTAAATCACCATCAACTGACGTTTAGTCACTTAGGGGGTCGTTTGGCAATGTTTTTATTTTCGCGTCTTCAAAACAATGAAAACAGAGACAATTTTTTGTTTCTGTTTTGTGATAAACATTGAAACAAAAACATGTTTGAGTGTCATTTTTGTCTATCAAATTATGAGAATAGAAAACAAAAAAAATTGAGACTAAATGGCAATTCAATCAATTCCAAATGGTAATTTGATCCCAAATAGCTATTCAATCAATCCTAAATTGTAATTTAATCAATCCCAAATGATAATTAATTTTCAAATGATAATTCAATCAATCCTAAATCGCAAGTGAACAATTCCAAATGACAATTCAATCGGCAATTAATCCAAGCACAACACACACACACACCCCCCCACACACAGACTCATCTCTCTCTCACACACACAAACACACACACATAGATCTGTGTAGATTTGCACAGATCTGTGCATCACACAACATAAAACACACATAGGCTTATCACTCACTCACCCAGACACACACATACAATACATACACATATAGACCCATCACCCACACTGTAAAATCCGAAAAAAAAAATCATTATTATTATTAAAAATCTTAATTAAAGGGGTAAAATAATAATTAATTGTTAAAGTACAGGTCAAAAACATAAATTTTTTTAAAAAATAATAAAGTTATACTATATTTATATAAAGTGAAAGACTTTGAAAGTCTTTCACTTTGGTTTTCTGCTCCAGCCGGCAAGAGAGAGGGTGAGAGGTAAGTATATTTTATTTTATTTTCTCCTTTCTTTTTTCTTAGATCTACGAAGATATAACCGTTTAATCGTTTTAGGCCAAAAATTAAAGTTGCTCTACTCAGCGAGAGCTACGCAATGACACCAAATATCGTATTTTTCTCCAAAGAAATATCGAGTACGAAAATTTAGGCCTAAAACTTGGGAAGCTGAATTTGGGCTTTCTTTCAAGTCTATTACGCGGGCGCACGCTACGAGAGGTAGGGTTTCCCCTATTTAGATGAAATTTCAACCTAAAATATGGCATATGAAATGGGTAGGCCAATGGTATATATCACATGTTAGGTCTTGACTAGTGTAACTAGTGGGTCAAATATATGATTTATAATTAATTTTGTAATTAGTAAAATTCTATTATGATTAACTTGGTATAAGTTAATGTTAGCGATTTAAAGTATGTTAATTGCACATTAGTATGACCTGATGTTTTAATGACATATCAAGTCTAATAAAATTATTAGCTTGTCATATGATTATGAAATAATATGTATGTTAAATGATTATTTAACATATGATTATTGTGGTTGACTGGTGCTTATGTTTATAAAATTAATAAACATGTTATTTATGTAAATTGATTATGCCTCTTGGTGTTTATTTAAATGCCTAGGTGAATACAAGTATGTTGATTATCTTACACAACATGCTTGAAATTGTGTTGAAAATGTCATTATATTGCATTCATTATGTAATGGACATTATAAATGGTATCAAAAGCAATTACACATTGTATTGCATTATGCATGGATTGCACTACATTCATGGGCACTGACATGGGTGGGAGTGTGTGCATGGTATGAAATCAATCACCACATAGGTGGTTGATTGTGGGCTCGGGAAAGTCGCACCAAGGTACGGCTGAGTCGCATGGAAGATTAAATGGATAAATGTGTCGGGGATAGCAAGAAGGGCTAGATTCTCCCTCGAGTGCAAGACCCGCTTACTTGGTTTATACACTTTCCGGCGGTGAAATTCCAAAAAAAGTGTAACGGCGTAAACGGAGCCGCAGGTGGGATGTCCTGAAGATCCGTTAATTCTCCCCACAAAGACACAAGAAAATAAATTAATTAGTCATTGAGTGTACATAACACCAATGACCGGGGGGGCTTGGAATGCCCGGATACATACGCATGACATTGTATGTGTTGTTGGAGCTCGGGATGGGGCTCAGTGTTGGTATTGCTTGTGTGAGTCTCATCTCATGGCATGACATGATTTATGACATTTGTTCATAATAAACATATTTGAATGAATGCATGAAATGATTGTTGCATGTGACATTTCATATGCATTTAGGTTGAGAGGAATTCTCTATAGGTGTTATCCTATTGAGCGTTGGCTC
>JAHQCQ010045590.1:5491-34524 GCA_023539305.1 Ilex asprella
TTGATTTTGGTATATGGAAGTTACATGTGATTTATTATGTAACTTAGTGAAAGTGAAGGCATGCAATGTGTTATATAAATTATGCCTTGAAGGTGTTTGGTGAAATGCCCTGAGTTTTTAAAAATTGTTGTTTTGATTGAATTGAAATAACATGCTTAAGTTTTGTGATAACTTGTGAAATCATATGCTTATGATATGATTTATGATTGAATGTGCTTGTTGATATATGCATGTGTTGATATATTAACATTGAGGTAAATATGGTATTTATATGCTTAGGATATAAATTTACCATGGATGTGCTGAAATTGTTCATGTGTTGTTCTTGGCATATTGAGCATTATGTTATGTGCAATGGGACATAGCATTGCATATGAACGGAAGCATCTCATCACATGGGTGTGTGCATGGTTGATGTCAACACCACACTTGGTGATTGACGGGATGGCTTGAAAAAAGTTGGGTCGAAGACCTAGCTAAGCCGTTTGGTTGCATAATAAATTGGGTTGGGGTTAGCAAGAAGAGGCATGACGACTCTCGGGTGCAAGACCCGGTGATTTGGGAAATGCACTCCATTGGTGTAAGAGTTCATAAAGTGTGTGGGTTTGGCTGACCCTTGGTGTAAGTTCATGAACATCCATCCCCAAGAAAGACCCTAGTTTTGAAAATGTCATTTAATATGTACATAAATGATGGAATGAAACACTTTGGCATTGCATCGTGTAGTGGGAGTCGGTGAGGACTCGGGTTAAAGTGCATGAGTGAGTGTCATCTCATTTCATGGCATAGTATTATTGCATTCCAACTTAGAATGCATATTCTTATAAAGAATGATTGTTTATATGTTGTAAATGAATGTTGCATGAGCATGAGCATGAGCATGAGCATCTAGGGGGGAGTACCCTTTGTAGGATTTACTCTACTGGGAGTTGACTCACCCTATACAGGAAACATTTCGGGTGTGGGGTTTGCACCTGTGGATGGCTCACTTGGAGAGCATTAGGCATGAAGGGCGCCTGTACGAAGAGGCATTAGGCACCGGTGCGGTCATTGTTTATATTGGACCTCGGATGGGTCATGTTAAGTTATATTGCACAGGTTGGGTTTTGGGTAGATCTCCCTGTACGAAGGAGACTCTGCCCAAATTTTGTTAAGTTATGGATCCTGGTAAAATGGGGTATAACGGTGTGATATCGAGTTACTCGGTATCTATGGGTACTCCGCGGGTTGATAGGTTATCAACGGACCCCCGGATTTTTGGGTGCCACATAATCAATGCATTTGATCTAGGAATTGTTTACCTAAAATGACAGGGATTTGTCTAAAGATATGCAAACTAGTTGTGTATCTAAAACAATGAAATCCATTGGAAAATAGAACTTATCAACCTAAACAAGTACAACCTCCACAACTCTAGGTGGAATTTTTACAGAATGGTCTGCCAATTACAATGTGACATTGGTGGGTTTTTAACTCACCCAACCCTAACTGCTCATAGACGGAATATGGAGGTAAATGAACACTAGCTCCAAAATCAAGCAGGGCTTGCTCAATCCGGAAGTTTTCGATTATGCATGAAACTATAGGACTTCCAGGATCTTTGTACTTTAGAGGGGCTTTGTGCTAAATAATAGTACTAACATGTTAGTCAAAAATGTTATTTTTTGTACATCAATCATTCTTTTCACTCTGCAAAGTTCTTTTAGAAACTTGACATAGGATGAGACTTGCTTGATTGCATCCAACAGGGGATGTTAATCTTTACTTGCTTAAAGAACTTAAAGATTTCAGCATGATTGTTCAATGTTTGAGGCTTCTTGGCTCTTTAAGGAAAAGGTAACAAAACAATACTTGAATGTTCTTTTTCATTTGGTAATTCTAGTTCCTTTTCAATCATAGTTCATTTACAAGGACTGACTCAACTATTGGCTCAAGAGTTTTGGCTTTAATAGTCTTGTCAATCACTTTACCACTTCTCAGTGTGGTAATGGTCTTGTCAACCACTTCTCACTTTACAAGGACTTGCACTTGATTCAAAGAAGGTTTGGAAGACACAACATTAGTCTGGTTTTGACCCTGTGGAGGTTTAGGTTGAGATGGGAATTTCTCATTCTCTGTTATGCTCAAAGACTGGGTCAGTTTGGCTAAATACCTCTTGATATCCTTAATATTCTATGAAGTTTGAGCTTTGTAATCATTAAATGAATGGGTGGTCTAAGTATTAAAACTCATTTGACCCTGAATGAACTGATTCATGGTATCCTCTAAACTCCTCTTATGTGGGGGTTAATAAGTTTGAAAAAGTTGTTGAGTCTATGGTTGTGGTGAAGGTGGACTTGGTGGTTGACTTATAGGCTGTGTGTTTTTCCATTTGAAATTTGGGTGATTTCGCCACCCTGAGTTATAGGTGTCAGAATAGGGTTTGGAATAAGGCTTGTTAAAATTTGAAAGGACATTGGTTTGTTCCATCAATACCTCTTTGAATGCTGGAATGGTGCGACATTCCCTCATGGGATGTCCTGACAATGCACAAATTCCACATGACCACTCAGTGGAAGACACAATAGAAACTTCCTTGGTTTTTTTCATTTCTAGGGCTTCAAGTTTCAATGACAAGGTAGTCATTCTAGCCCTTAAGTCATTATATTCTTTTAACACATATTTCCCTTCTTGAGATGAAAATGGCCTGGTTTCAACAATATTTGGTGAGGTCAAGTCTCACATTTGGAAAATCTAAGAAATAGTACCAAAAAAACTTGAATGCCTTATCGAAACTTTTACCCATGCATTTCCCCTGGGCCATGATTTCAACAAACTAACGCAGTGCAAATAGGAGGGCATCGTAGAAGAAACTAACTAAAGTTCAACTTTCAAATGCATGATGTGGTCAAACTTGGAAAAGATCCTTACATTTCTCTCAATATTGATAAAAAAGTTTCTCCCTCTTTTACAGAAAAATTTATGATTTGACATCTCAATGCATTAGTGCGATGCATAGGAATTTTTTTTTAAAAAAAATCAGTTTGCAAAACTTGCCAACTTGGAATAGATTGAGCTTTTAAAGAATTTAGCCACTGTTTAGCCTTATACTTTAAATAGAAAGGAAAAATTTTCAACAGGCCTATCTCAGAATTATCTTGCAAAACACCACATACTTTCTTAAATTCTTTCATATGCAAATACGAGTTTTTAGACTCTAGACCAAGAAAATGTGGTTAAAACTATATTTTTCCTACCTTAATGTTGAAATTTAGAGCATTATTGGGAAAAACAAAACATGACGGGACATTAGTGCATGTGTAGTGCAAGTATTCTCTTACAGGTCAAACATTCTGAATTACCTCTTGTTCTCTTTGATTATTATTACCCATGCTTAGCTCGAAAGAGTTTGATGAGGTTTCTAATGATGAAGACGATGAAGATGAAGGACTAGATTGATTTACAGATCCTACTGATGATTTAACAAACATAAACAATGAAAATATGTCAAACCGTGTATACACATATAATACAAACTAGAAAACTTCCCTGTTTATTTTGAAATCACCGTAACTTCTCGGCAACGGCACCAAAAAGCTTGATCTGACCCAATTTATGTCATACGCCCAAGTATAAGAGGTCAAATTACAATATTTCTTGGTTAAGTCCAAGGTCAAACTCACAGGAAGCGAACTGTCAGGATTCAAAACAAAAATGGTAAAATTGTTGTAAATGTAATGTACAATGGAATAGCTTGTGGTGTGAGCTTAGAACTACCAAGTAAATACTTAACTAAGACTTTGAAAGACAATGGTAAAAGGGTACTCTTCAGTGTGGGGATCAAACATGCATTATATTGTTTGTTTATAAAAATGACACTTTACAACAATTAAATCCCATTTTACTGAAAATTAACCGGTACGTTTGATGTACATTGAACCATAACATAGCAACTGATTAGGTTACCTAGAAGGTCTTTGTACCATGAAACAATCAAATAACCCTGGTA
Organism: Ilex asprella; assembly: GCA_023539305.1. Taxonomy (NCBI): domain Eukaryota; kingdom Viridiplantae; phylum Streptophyta; class Magnoliopsida; order Aquifoliales; family Aquifoliaceae; genus Ilex; species Ilex asprella. The sequence continues at coordinate 9,480 of JAHQCQ010045590.1, forward strand.
AACTAGAAGGTGAACCATTCAAAAGGTTTACTTAAGCTATTCAATAGGCAGGTCGATGATTCAATAAAGATGGAGTTCTGGATTATGAATTGAATCAAAAACATTGGTTATAACAAGATTTAACTCTTCTATAACCAATCTCGACATAAAGTCCAACTACGTACATCACTGAATCATGCATGAAGTGCATAATAACTATAGATAGTATGGTATATAGCATTAAACTTTGCTCAGTGTTTATAACCATTCATCAATCAAGGAAGGTATAAACATTAACGAATAAGTAAAACATCGGCACTTTCATAACATAAACAATATTACACATGTATTCACCCTTCACCAAAGAGTATAAATGGATTACTCACACCTCATTGCTATGGACGAGTAAAAGGAATGATATAATCCCATTACAACCAAAAACAAAATACAAAAAGTCCTTCCTCGAGGAGTAGCTGAAACACTACCACTCTTATTACGAGCTAGGGCACAAAAGTGGGAGAGGTTCAATCTTCTAGGTAGAAAGGATAAACATAAATGTAGAAGTAGAGAAAATTATGGTTAGAAAGTGATTCTGGCAGGGCCTCGTTCTTTCTTTCTTTCTTTCTCTCTTTCCTTCCCTCTAGCATTGAACTGAACTTCTCTGAATCCACCCTGAAAAATGGCTGTAGCAGGATATTTATAGGCACCGGTAGAGGGCCTTTAAGGAAAAATACATCTTGGCTAGCCAATCAGGTGAATTTGTTGCTTAATTTGACCAATAGCATAGAAAAGAGAGTTAAGGCACCACCACCACAGTCTGGACGATGGCATTCCTATGGTTTTTGCGTGTTGGGCAGCCCTATTATTTGATGTATTAGTTTGATAATTGCACTTGCTTATTCAACTTGTACACTTTAATCCTCTTGAATTTCTATATTTTTGCTCGAAACCCTACAAAATGTCAAATTTATGCATTAACCCTAATATTTTATAACTTAATTTTTTTAACCTAATTTAAGGACACATTGAACTTTATAACCTAATTCATTCATGCATTATTTAGCGTTAATCAAATACCTGAAAAAAATTTGCACAACGGGGCAAGTGATTGGTGGAATTCGTTGTTATTTCCTAACCTCTAAACATCACCCTTTAGCATGTGTATGATGTGTGTGAGAAGGGAGTGCCACTCCCCCTCGGGATGATTCAAGAGATAGGACAACGAAATGGTGGTATGAAATGGAATGAACAAAATATGTGAAATGTAATATGTGAACAAAAGTGCTCCCCAATCGCAAGGAGTCTTTTAAATGTTGGTGTTTTACTTGAAAAAGTATTCCAAGGTCGTCTACTCAGGGAAGGAAAGTTCAAGTGAGTGAAGATGATTTTGTAAAAAAGAGAAAGTGTAAAATCTTTGAGGTTGAGTTTTTGGTGTTTTGTGTTTTTAAGGAAAATGCAAGAAAACAAGTGTTAGCTAATCCAAGAGGTCACTCCAATGAGAATGCCCAATAGACTTGAAACCTTCCTCCGAGGGTTTATAGATGAACGACTAATTCGTGGGAAGCTAGGGATGAAATGGTGAGGATTCAAGCATAAACTGTGACTAGGCCTACGGAATATCAAAGACTCACCACCACATCCACTCTCAACTCAGTCAAACCGAACCACCGTACATCGAGAGAGGAAAGAAAAAGAGTTAAAATGGAATCCTCAAAGGGAGGTCTCCCTTGGATTATCCAACTTAAAATCTAGCTAATCATACTTAAAGGAAAGAAATGCATAATGTAAAGAGACATGTAAAGAAAATGGAGCATGAAACTTAACTTAAAGCAAAAAATCTTACTAAGAAGAAAAATATGCAATACCCATTTTAAAGCTAGGAAGTGAAGAAAACTTAAATGCAACAATGGTAAAATCTACAAGGCATAACTAAACTTGCAAAGCATTAGCAATAAATGTCATTAAAGACAATTAAAGAAGCTTACAAGATTCTTACAGGAGATTACAAGTGAAATGGATGGAAGAAATGCAAAAATTTAAACTATGTCACTATTCACCATCTTCCTCTACTCCTAAGCCTAGGTAGCCACGCCCTTCAATACTGAAGAATGTTGAATATATTAAAGTGTGTGTCTTCAATTTTCGTCCATGAGGATCCCCCTAGCTGTGAGAGCAGACCTCCCATCAATGGCAGGTGATTTTGATGGGTTACACAGGCTAGGAGGAGCTTAGCCTGCAACCCACATGGCAGCCCACTTCCTCTCTCTTCTCATTAATGCCATTGTCTTCAAAGTCTTTCGCTAGGGTGTAGGAGACATATTCTTGTATAATGAATGTTAGGGGACAAGTGGGAGAAGTGTAGGTGGGATACCCAAGCCAGTGGGAGAAGTGGAGCATGAAAAATAGTCATTCTGGGCACTTCAGGCATGGCGTACCGGTATGCATACCGGTACGGTTTAGCTACTAGAGTTTGGCGTACCGGTACACTTTATCTGCTCGGACCAATTTTCGTAGAATCGTCATAAAGTTTGATACAATTGTTCGATTGAGCTGAAATTTTGACACAATACAGAAGACATCAAGATCCACAACTTTCATGTTTTTTACTTGTCCAATTTCGAAGCGGATCATGGTCAAAAAGGAGGAAAACCGAGGCTCTTCCACCAGATGGTGTGGTTATTGGTGTCTTTGTTCCCAAGCACCAATACCTCATTGATTTCTTCACTTTTAAGCCTCCAAATCTTCATGTATTGTGTCCATGCCTTCACCACACATCCATCATAGTTGCAAGGTCCTAAAATCAATGATTTAAGCTGTAAAAACATGCAACATCGAAATTTTAACATTATTCATAAAATCGGCTAACTCTAAGTACTTAGATGCAAAAGTTGAGTTAAAATGCATCTAATGAGGCCTTTATATATGCAATATTATGCGCTTGTCAGTAAGCTGAAGCCCAATAGGGTATCTCCTAAAGAGAATACCTCTCAATCCTAATGCATATGGTAGGACTGGGCATTCATCAATTCAAGAATATATTACAACTAACATAAAAATGATACTAAAAATGTCAAACATGAATAATGTTTCATGAATGTATGTCAAACACTGAGCCCCCTCCTGAGTTTCCAGGCATGAATCATGATACAATGCCATGACATGAACCGGGTATTCCAAGCCCTTGTCATTGATGCTAGGCATCCAATGCCCATTTTATCAAATTCTTGTGTCTTTCTTGAGTAGTTAAATTATAGACATCACACCAATGGTACACCACACCGGCACGACATTTGAGAGCATCACACATTTTTCTATGCAATGTTTCGTGCGACTCAATTGAACTTTGATCAAAACTTCCTTAGTCCACCCATCAAGTCACCATTTGGTGATTGACCAACCCGTGCACCCGCACTCATGCCAATTGCCAAGAATGTGGTGCAACCCATGCATATGCAATGTAATGTACATTTGTCATTTTCACTTCTTCTTAATGCTGACTATAACATGTGAGCATATAACAATATTCCATAAACATCAAAATGTTCATCATATCATGAAGCATATATAAACATTTCATAACATCACTAAGCATGTTATAGTATTTTTCATTCAAATAACTCAATTGAACATCTATAGGTATTTTATCAAACACCTTTAAGGCACAAATGTAAACACATAGAATTTCAATACATATTACATATAATCCACATATTCAAGCCCAAATCAAGTAGAAATAAGCATAACATGTTCCTCAAAATAACCCAAACATGTAACTAGTTACACTAGTTACATTGTAGCTATGTAATGGTTCTACATAGTCATTCTCATACCATATACATAATTAAAATTGAAAGTAATCCTAAATAAGAGGAAACTCTCAACTCTTGAACTTAATCAAGGAAGCAAATCTCCAAGAATCCCCAAGAAAATTTTCTCAAAGCCCTAGCTCTCAATCCCTTGATTTTTAAAAATGGTAGGAAATAGGTTTGGTTAGTATTGATGCGTAGGCCGCATCGGGTAGAACAACATTAAGCCTTGACCCAAAGTGATCTAACGGTTGAATCTTTGTTGATCGAAGAAGCAAGGTGGAAGAACTTTGAGATTTTCTCTCTCTCTCTCTCTTCCGAAAATGGTTGGTTAAAGAATGGGGGAAAATATGATTTCCCCCCTCCCCCGCTCCCCTTTATACTCCTTAAATGATTGACCCTTGTTGTGCCACATGTCCCTCTTCAATTTGTTCAATTTTATTTTGAATCAATTAAATATTGTCTCGTATTAAGTTTAGCATATTTTTATCGAACTTGTAAAATCTGGGTAAATTTAAATTTTTTCGGAAAAAGGGAAAAATGGTAATTTATCACTATAATGTGTATTTAAAATACTTATGTTCTAGATCTCGGACGAGGAAACGAAGTTCGCCGTTGGACTCGTGTCGCGAAATCTAGTCTTCTTGTCGAATTTCATCAAATTCTGAGATAGTCAAACTTTTTGTACGTCGTTCAAGATGACTGGGTGACGAATGACCTATCAGTGGTCCCAAAAAATAAATATTTTAAAATTTAAGCATGATTAGACTAAAGTACCAATAAAATTAATTTAGACTAAACACGTAATGTAATAAATCGTTTCGGGGCAAAAACGTACCCGAAAAAGAGGAGGCGTGTGGTGCGTTGTGAGCCAAGTCTCTAAAAATATAAATAGGGACTTAAATGAGATATTTCAGCATAAATATCTCATTTCTTCGGCCCTTGGCCGGCCATAGAGAGAGAAGAGAGAAAAGAGAAAAAAAATTGTCTTCAAGGCTTATTTCTTTGATTCCCGGAATTCCGTTGGTCGAAATTCGTCGAACCAAGAGTTAAAATTCATCTCCTCGATGAAAGCTACGCAACCACACCAAAAAATAAGGGATTTCACTAAAGATCCAAAAGAGAAGGTTTGGAAAATCAAGGTTTTGGGGTTGATTTTGGTGTTCTTGAAAGTTCTACTACTTCCTACACACTACAAGAGGTAGGGTTCTTCCTACTTTGGTTTTATTCCTATCTTAAGGGGCTGTTAAGGGGATGATTTTGGACTATTTTAAGGGGCTTTTTAGTGCCTAAATTGTGGGCTGTTTTGTGGTTGAATTTGGGACTATCTTATGGCATGTTTAGGGGATGTTTTGTGGCTGAATTTGGGACTGTTTTATGGCCACTTTAAAGACTATTTTTAGGCCACTTTTGGGCTGTTTTTAAGCCACTTTAAATACTGATTTTAGGCCACTTTGTGGATTATTTTTAGGCCACTCTACGGACTGATTTTGTGGGCTATTTTGTGTTATCATGTGTCTTGTGATTTAAGTGTGTTTTTGACATAGATGATGTAATAACATGCTTGTCAATTGTGTTGAGTATAAATGTTGATACATGTTAGTTGATGTTTTGACATTGTGATGAAATTATGAAGATTATATGTACATGATATAACTGTCCATGATACATGTTGATATGTAGTTTAAGTTGTCCATTTGACATTTATTGCATGTTGGGCATGACTCTTACATCAGATTCATGAGCATAAGTCATGAGTATGGGTGTGTGGTATACATGGTTCATTCAAGTATCAGTCTTAGTGATTGAAGGGTGGGCTCGAGAAAATAGGATCGAAGATCCCATTAAGCCATATGTTGCATAAAAATAAAACTTATGTTGGGCATAGCAAGAAGGGGTAGATTTCCCCCTCGGGTGCAAGACCCGACAACTTGGTTATACACTCTCCTGCGGTGAAATTCTGGAATAGTGTAGAATGGTGTACGGAACTGACGGTATAAAATCCAAAATTCGTTGCCCAACAAAACACAAGATTTTGACTTATAAGAAAATACTCATTTAATGAGTACCATCCAATAATGATCTGATTTATAAAACGCATGATTTTAACAACAAAGTGATCATTGGATGTATTTTCGTCGAAGACGGATTCATTACACATTGACATTGCATTGTGTTGTGGAGGTCGGTGAGAACTCAGGTTAAGGTGGCATGAGTGAGTTCCATCTCATCTCATAGCATGGCCTGGTGAATTCCAATATAGAGTTGCATATTCTTACTTGCAATGTTGATGTGAATATGAAATGTTGAATGTGAACATTATATGTGCACTTAGGTGGGGAGTAGCCTATGTAGGAATTACTCTACTAGACGTGGCTCACCTTAAATGGGAAACATTTCAGGCGTGGGGCATACGGCTGTGGACGGCTCATAATCCGGGCCACATGGTTGAAGAAAAGCCGTCTTGTGGTTTTTAATCCTTTTTGTTGTAAAATTAGGCTTGTAAATTAATTTGGGCATGTAATGTATGTAAAGAATTATAATTGAATTTTTAAGGGCTAATTTTAATATAGTCTTGCATGTTTTGTATGAGTATGAATAAATGGACCCGATGTGGTCTATATTTACTCATAAATGGGCCCGGCGTGGTCACTGTTGAATATTGGACCTCGAATGGGTCTTGTTATGTTATGATGTATAAGTTGGGTTTTGGGTAGAGTTCACGTACAAAAGAGACTTTGCCTGAATTTTTATTAAATCATGAACCCCAGTAAATGGGGCATAACGTTGTGTTATCGAGTTACTCGGTATCCACGGACATTCCGCTAGTTGATGGGTAATCAACGAACCCCCGAATTTTGTGGTGTCACAGCTTGGTATCAGAGCATAGGTATACGATTAACCTAGGGCTTGATGGGCATGGGTCTAGACCATTGCATTACATACGCATTTCATGTTATATGTTCTACTTGGTACATGTTATGTGTTACTTGTTGTGTAAAATTTTATACATGATAGAATATATATGGAAAAGAGGAACATTAGGGTTAGAAAATATAACCTTGGGTTCGGAAAAAGGATGAACGGGCTAGTTCAAGGGTTAAACGTCTACTAGTATGTGACACATGTTCTACTAGGGGAATAATGTGAGAATTCTCAATGTTTGTGTTTGATCCCTAACTTTGGGATACTAAATTATTGGTCTATTGCTATCTTATATGTGTGTAGATGGCAACTAGAGGAAGCGGACGTTGGGGTGGAAGGAACAACAACCTACCACCACCGGCCTTTGACCAACAAGCCTTCGTGGATGCTATTGGTGTTGCGGCTGCTACTATTGCACAAGCTAGTGCTACAGCTGCTACTATTGCACAAACTGTTGCAAATTTGGATGCAAATGTAGGTCAAGGAGGATCAAGTAACCTCCAGAATTTCAAGGCCCACAATCCTCCCGTCTTTCTGGGAAGGGCGGATCCGATGGTAGCTGATCATTGGTTCCGACAGGTTGACAAGATCTTAAGGGCTATGAAGATCACCTCCGATGCTACTAAGATAACACTAGCAACATTCCAGCCAGAGGGAGAATCCCAAGTATGGTGGGATTGGGTTAAAGACTCCAAGAACTTGGAGGCAATGACTTGGGCAGAGTTCAAGGAACTCTTCATGGGTAAGTACTTCCCGGCGGCTGCTTGACATACAAAGGCCCGAAAGTTCTTAGACTTGAGGCAAGGAACGATGACGGTGCTCGAATACGTGGCTAAGTTTACAGAATTAGTTCGTTTCACTGATGATCATTTGGCTACAGACATGGCCAAAGTGAGGAAGTTTGAGGATGGCTTGAAGTTGTCCATCCGGGGCAAATTTGTGGGTCTTCTTCTACAAGACTTAGACACTATGGTCACGACGGCTATGGCCATTGAGAGAGAGGTTGATGATGCAAGGAACATCTGAGAAGTGGGTGGTAAAGACAAGAAGAAGGAGGGTCAATCCTCTTCTTCTGGTGCGGGAAAGAAGCAGAGGACTTCTGTTCCGCAAGGGCATCAAGAGCAAGGCCACAGCTATCATGGCCAAGGCCAAGGCCAAGGTTAGTCCTCCCGAGGTGAGGAAAATCAGAGGCCTCCTTTTCAAATAGGCCAACGAACTTGCTATCATTGCCACCAACCAGAGTATATGAAGCGGGATTGTCCTAAGAGGCAGGGATCCTAGGGCCAGGGGGCGTCTCAGTCCCAGTCATGAGTGGGGTATTCACAGTCTCACTATACTCCTTCCTACCCCACCATGGGCCAAGGAAGTTAGTATCCATTCCAGGGTCTTACACAGGCTCCTCCCACTTCACGAGCGGGAACTCCGCAAGTAGGCCAGATGGGCTAGGGTATGGGTCGGGACCGAGGGCAAGGCTCACAAGCCAAAACTTCGGGGACCCAGGGGCATGTCTACACCATGATGACATAGACTGAGCCAACGAACCAGTTAGTTATACGGGATACATGTCTACTCTCTTGCTCATGGGCTAGAGTATTATTTGATTATGATGCATCACATTCATTTATTGTTGTATCTTGTGTGAAAACTTGGGCTTAGAGGCTAAGACCTTAGAAGAGCCATTGCATGTGAGTTCTCCCCTAGGTGCTAGGGTGAAGGTTCACCAATAGGTCAGGGTTCTGAGTTTGAGATCTCGGGGATTCTACTCACCGTGGACCTTAGGGTCATGGACATGTCGGAGTTTGATGTCATCCTTGGGATGGACTAGTTGACGACACACCGAGTCGTCATTGATTGTGATCGTAAGAGGATCACTGCCTACACACCAAATGATATTTGTTTCATATTTTAGAGGGATAAGAACGATGCTTTACCCCAAGCCGTGTACGACTCTAGATGACACGGGTAGCTGATGGGTTGGCTAGCAAGCCTTACACTAAAGGATTAGGTAAGATAGGAATTGGGTCTACCTCGGGTGGTTTGTGAGTATGAGGATATTTTTCAGATGAACTACCAAGATTACCTTCACATAGAGATGTAGACTTTACCATTGAGTTGCATCCAGATACATCGCTCATTTTTATGACTCCACATAGGATAGCTCTTGCTGAGTTGCAAGAACTCAAAGTTCAATTATAAGAATTGTTGGACAAGAGCTTCATTAGACCGAGCACTTCACCTTGGGGCGCTCTGGTGCTATTTGCCAAGAAGAAGGACAAGACCCTTCGGTATGCATAGACTATCGGCAGTTGAATAGGATTACTATTAATAATAGGTACCCTTTGCCAAGGATTTATGACTTGTTCGATCAGCTGAGAGGGGCGCGGGTTTACTCCAAGATAGATCTCCACACTGGTTATCATTAGTTGAGATTTAGGGAGGAGGATATCCCTAAGACGGCGTTTATGGGCATTTCGAGTTCACAGTCATGCCTTTTGGATTGATGAACGCTCCAGCGGCATTCATGGATCTCATGCATAGGGTGTTCCAACCCTACCTAGATCAGTTTATCGTGGTCTTCGTTGACGACATTTTTATCTACTTCAAGTGTGAGGAGGAGTATGAGGGTCACTTGAGGGTTGTTCTCCAGACCCTGAGAGACCATCAGTTGTATGTCAAGTTCAGCAAATGTGAATTTTGGCTAACTGAGGTGAAATTCTTGGGGTATGTGGTGTCGGCTTCGGGTGTATCCGTAGACCTGGAGAAGGTTGAGGCGGTTATGAATTGAGAGAGGTCGAAGTCAGTTTTCGAGATATGCAGTTTCTTAGGATTGGCAGGGTATTACAGGAGGTTCATTGAGGACTTCTCCTGACTAGCTGAATCTATGACGAGGTTGACCCGAAAGGAGGTTAAGTTTCAGTAGACAAATTCATGTCAGAAGGCATTCCAGAGTTGAAGAGGAGGCTTACTTCAGCACCTATTTTGATTATCCCGGAGAAGGGACAGAGGTACAAAGTATATTGTGATGCCTCCAAGGACGGACTTGGTTGTCACCCCTCAACTTAAGCTTTGCTAGTCCCTAGCAAACAAAATCTAAAAAATAAAGCAAAGAAAATAACATATATTAATTCTGTTATCGCATTTAGCGCATGCAACAAGCCTTTGAACCCCTAGGTGATCCCTAGTGGACAAGTTTTGTCTCGTAAAGGTTTCCAGTGAAGGTACCTACAAACTTCCTTTCCTAGTATCCAATATTTAAAGCATATTCCCTTACCCTAACTAGCAATGGGATTTCAATAACAACTTGATCCGAACACCAGAACCAATCATACATGGGACATATCATAGCCGTAAATGCTATTCTAGAGTATCCACATACACATTCATTTTCAAACTCATGTGTGTGTGAAATGAACATGTAATTTAAACATTTACACAACGGAGTTCACATTCACTTTGTCTATCCAAATTAAGCTTTGATGCAAAACTCACCAAGGGTGTCTATTACAATGAATAACACTATGATTATCTTGGCATGCTCTCCATTTTTATATGTGAGATAGAATATTGTGCTCAAAACGAAGTATGCTCACATATAATCCAAAAATGAAGTATGCATAGAAATGAAACAACCTTGACATAATCTCATGAAAGGAATGCTAGGACATTAGGCAGCAAAACCAACCTTTGTTGTTCTTTAAAAGTAGGCATCTCCATGCTTCTCTAGATCATTTAGGACTTTCAAGGGTTATGATGGGACCTTGGGGGCGATATCTAGGCAAATGAAATGAAGGATATAGGTTAACAAAGAGGGTTGTTCCGAGTGAATGGCCTTTATTTCAAAAAAAATCTCCCTTTTATGGGATTTCTAGGCTAACACCATCACTTCCGCTCTTTGTTTCTTTTTTCTTCTTTTCCTTAACATTTTTCCTTTCTTTTTCTCTTTCTTTTCTTCTTCCACCCTTTTTTCTCTTTTTCTTGGATTCTCATTCTTTTTCCATTCAACTCTTTTGAGTTTCAACATCATTCATCCCTTTTGTTGAGTTTTCTCCATACTTCCTTCTCATTTATGATCATTCATACTTAGCTCTAGGAACAACCAAGGTAAGGTAGATATTTATCATTTTCATTGGCTTGGTCTAATGTGTGGCATAGAAACGAGTTTACAATTAAGGCTCAATTATGGTACTAGGGATAAACTTTTCACAAGAAAAATGCTAAGGCTCAAAGTAAGTCAAAGATGGCCTAAAATCATCTCTAGATAAACATGGAGGGGCATTATGCATTTCAAGACAAAGTCAATCAACTATCCAAATGCACCTAACCAAAACAAGCATAATGAGATTATTAAACAAATTTGGAATTTGAAAAATTGTTCCTTGAGTAAATGTAAGTTCCCTCCAAACAAGGAATGGCATTAAAGCTCACATGGGTTCTTACTCATCTCCACTATTCATGTCAAGCACTCAAATGTGAACTCAATCCGTAAATTGTCAAAATTACAAGTTCATGGTGCACTTATGGTTGAGTGCAAAAGCAAAAAAGTATGTGATACTCTTAGCAATAGGATAAACTTCTATAATGTGCTCATGTGTTCAAAGTTCATAATGAAGATCAACTAATCACAAATCCCATAACCATTAGGATAGGGGAATATAGTTCAATATTGGAACCACAATTTTCAAAATTTTCACATTTTCCATTATTCTATGCAAAAAGCGGTGGAACATGTGAATGGTGCACCTCACCTCCCAACTTAAACTAAGCATTTTCCTTAATACACAAGGAATCACGCGATAAGAAAAATGAAAGTAAATTGAGAAATGGGATACCCCCCCCTTTTTTTCCTTTTTTTTGTTTTTTTTACATAAACATTAAAGGAAAAATGAAACACAAAAGAGCTTGTTTACACCCCCCAACTTAGACTCGAACATGATATTGAATAAGATTTGCTATGATGATGCTCAAAATGATACGAGTCCAAATCAAAGAAAGTGTAAAATCTTTTGTCTGAGTTTTGGAGAGTTATGTGTTCTTAAAGAAAATGTAAGAAAACAAGTGTTGGCTTATCCAAGAGGTCACTCCAATGAGAATGTCCAATCAACTCGAAACCTTCCTCCGAGGGTTTATAAATGAACGATTGATTCGTGGGAAGCTAGGGATGAAATGGTGAGGATCCAAGCATAAACCGTGACTAGGCCTACGGAATATCAAAGACTCACCACCACATCCACTCTCAACTCAGTCAAACCGAACCACCATACACCGAGAGAGGAAAGAAAAAGAGTTGAAATGGAATCCTCAAAGGGAGGTCTCCCTTGGATTATCCAACTTAAAATCTAGCTACTCATGATAAAATGAAAGACAAACATAATGTAAATGGACATAATGAAGAAATCAAGCATGAAACTTAACTAAATGCAAGAAAACATAAACTAAGAAGAAAAATATTCAATACTCATTTTAAGCTAAGAAATGAAGAAAGCTTAAAACAACAATGGTGAAATGAAGAACATGTAATTAAACTTGCAATAAACTTGAAATAGCTAAGATTAAAGTGCAAGAATTAAAGATTACAAGAAGTTTAAAGCTTACAACAATTGAAATGGAAAGGAAAATGCAAAAACATAAACATTGCTACTATTCATCTTCTTCCTAACTATTCTAAGCTTAGGTAGCCACTCTTGAAATGTTGAATAATGTTGTATATATGGAGTGTATGTCCTCTATTTTCGTCCATGAGGGTCCCAGGTCTGTGTGAAGGGTCTCCCATCCATAGGAGGCTGAGTTGATAAATTGCACAGGCTAGGACAAGCCAAGCCTGCAACACACAATGGCAGCCCCCTTCTTTCCCATCTCCATTAATGTCATTGCCTCCAAAGTCTTCAAGCATGGTGTAGGAGACATGTAGATGTGCAAGGAAAGTCAGAGGGCAAGTGAGAGAATCAATGGTAGGACTCCCAAGCAAGTGGAGCATGATTTACTGGCATTCGAGGCTGCTTCAGGAGGACGTACCGGTATGCGTACCAGTACGGTTTTACTACTGGAGTTCGGCATACCGGTACGCGTTAGCTACTGGAGTTCTGCGTACTGGTACGCATACCGGTACTGTTCATTCTCTGTTCTAGACCATTTTTTATAGAATCGGAATAATTGTTGATCCAATTGTTGGATTGAGCTAAAATTTTGACACAATACAGAAGACATCTAGATCTACAACTTTCATGTTTTGAACTTTTTAAGATTCGAAGTGGATCATGGTCAAAATGGAGGAAAACTGAGGCTCTACTTCTAAAAGATGTGGCAACTGGTGCCTTTGTTCCCAAACACCAAAACCTCCTTGATTTCTTCACTTTTAAGCCTCCAAATCTTAATGTATTGTGTCCATCCCTTCACCACACATCCATCATAATTGCAAGGTCCTAAAATCCATCATTTAACCTATTAATACATGCAACATCAAAATATCAACATTATTCATAATTTCGGCTAATACTAAGTACTTAGATGAAAAAGTTGAGTTTAAATGCATGTAATGAGGCCTTTACATATGCAATATTATGCGCTCATCAGTTGTGTTTTAATGTAGTCTGGGAGAGTGATAGCTTATGGTTCTCGGCAGTTAAAAGAACCACGAGTAGAACTACCCTAGTCACGACATGGAGTTGACGTCCATTGTCTTTGCCTTGAAGGCTTAGCGCCACTATCTATATGGTGAGCAGTTCAAGGTATTTTTAGACTACAAAAGTCTGAAGTACATCTTTACACAATGGGACCTCAACATGAGGCAACACAGGTGGATGGAGTTTCTAGAGGACTATGACTTCACTTTGCATTACCATCCAAGTAAGGGAAATGTGGTGGCTGACGCACTCAGCCGAAAGTCACGGAGAGTCTTGGCTAGTGTGACTTCTTGGGAGTGGCAGATACTCGAGACTGTGAGAAAGTTTGGGTTACGCTATATGGGACAGGCTCAGGGTACTTTGGGGAGTTTGGTGGCTACATCTTCCTTATTGAGCTGAGTGATTGAATCCCAGGGGCAGGACTTGGAGATATTGTCCACCAAGGATCGAGTACAATCGAGGACAGGTGATAAGGGCTGGACCATGCACTCGGATGGTAGTCTTTCGGTATAGGGGAAGGATTATGGTTCCCCAGTCTGTAGAGTTGAGAGAGAAGGTCCTTAGGGAGTTCCATTGCTCTCGTTTTTCTGTACACCCCAATGACACGAAGATGTATCAAGATCTTCGTCGTCAGTACTACTGGAGTGGGATGAAGAAATACGTTAGAGATTTTGTTAGCAGATGTCTCACGTGTCAGCAAGTGAGGGCTAAGCACCAGAGACCAACGAGATTACTCCAGCCTTTGGAGGTAGCAGAGTGGAAGTGGAAGTGGAAGCATGCCATGATGGATTTTGTGACTCACTTGCCACAGACATCGCGGGGACATGACGCGGTGTGTGTGATAGTGGACCGACTAACTAAGTCGACACACTTTTTGGCGGTGCGAATGACCGTCACACTGGAGGATTTTTGTAAGTTGTATATACAGGGATTCTCCGGTTGCATGGGGTGTCTGTATCTATAGTATCGGATCAGGATCCCAGATTTATGGCTCATTTCTGGGAGAGTTTCCAACGAACCATGGTGACACAACTGATGATGAGCACTATTTTTCATCCCTAGACGGATGGTCAATCTGAGAGGACCATCCAGACATTAGTGGACATGCTATGGCCATACGTCCTAGATCTCAAGGGTAGTTGGGAAGATCATTTACCTTTGGTGGAGTTCACCTATAATAATAGTTATCAGGCAAGCATACAATTGGCACCCTATGAGGCACTACATGGGAGGCCTTGTCGTTCTCAAATTTGTTGGATGGATGTAGGAGAAAGACCTTCAATTAGTTCGGATTTGGTTAAAGACACCTCTGAGAAGGTGGACTTGATATGTAAGCGTCTTCTTACGGCTTAGAGTCTGCAGAAGAGCTATGCCGACAGATAACGGCGACCTCGAGAGTTTGAGGTGGGAGATCATGTCTTCTTAAAGGTGATGCCTAAGAGAGGAGTGGTGAGGTTTAGTAAACGGGGAAAGTTGTTGCCGAGGTATATTGGGCCCTTCGAGGTACTCGAGAGGGTTGGTACAGTTGCTTACCGATTGGCGTTACCGCCAAACCTATCTGGTGTTCATGCGGTATTCTATGTCTCCATGCTCTGAGAATACACCCCAGATCCGACTCATATGGTGGATTGGGACGAGCTTTTTGTTGATGCGGATGAGACCTTCGAGGAGGGACCGGTGAGTATCATGGATAGTCGGGAGTAGGTTTTGCGAGGCAAAACCGTGAGACTAGTGAAGGTGTGGTGGCAGCACCAAGGAATGAAGGATGCGACATGCGAGCGCGAGGACACTATTCGTACCAATTACCCTTTCCTCTTCTAAGATGGAGGTACATTTTTATAGTCATTTAGTTTTAGATAACTTTTTCATATGCATGTGATTGTATGTGCATGAGTATGTAAATTTCGGGGACGAAATTCTTTTAAGCGGGGAAGAATGTAAAATTAGAGTAAATTTTAATTTTTTTGGAAACGGAATTCTTTTGTCATTATAATGTGTATTTAAAATACTCATGTTCTAGACCTCGGATGAGGAAACGGAGCTCGCCATTGAACTCGTGTCGCGAAATCTAGTCTCCTTGTCGAATTTCGTCGAATTCTAAGATAGTCGAATTTTTTACACGTCATTCGAGATGACTGAGTGGTGGATGACCTCTCAGTGGTCCCCAAAAATAAATATTTTAAAATTTAAGTCTGATTGGATTAAAGTATCAATAAAATTAATTTCGACTAAACACATAATGTTATAAATTGTTTCGAGGTGAAAACGGACCCGGAAAAGAAAGGGCGTGTGGCGCGTTATGAGCCAAGTCTCTAAAAATATAAATAGGGACTTAAATGAGATATTTTAGCAGAAATATCTCATTTCTTCAGCCCTTGGCCGGCCACAGACAGAGAAGAGAGAAGAGAGAAGAGAAGAAAAGTTTGTCTTCAAGGCATATTTATTCGATTCCTTGAGTTCCGTCGGTCGGAATTCGTCAAACCAAGAGTTAAAATTCATCTCCTCAATGAGAGCTACGCAAATACACCAAAAACAAGGGATTTTAGCAAAGATCCAAAAGATGAGATTTGGGAAATCAAGATTTTGAGGTTGATTTTGGTGTTCTTGGATGTTCTACTACTTCCTACATGCTATAAGAGGTAGGGTTCTTTCTACTTTGGTTTTATTCCTATCTTAAGGGGCTGTTAAGGGGATGATTTTGGGCTGTTTTAGGGGGCTGTTTAGTGGCTGAATTGTGGGTTGTTTAGTGCCTAAATTTTGGATTGTTTAGTGCCTAAATTGTAGGCTGTTTTATGGTTGAATTTGGGACTGTTTTATGACCACTTTAAAGATTGTTTTTAGGCAACTTTAAAGAATATTTTTAGGCCACTTTGTGGCCTTTCTTTAGGTCTCTTTAAAGACTATTTTTAGGCCACTTTAAAGACTGTTTTTAGGTGACTTTGTGGACTGTTTTTAGGCCGCTCTTCGGACTGATTTTGTGAGTTGTTTTGTGTTGATTTTTGTGGGTTGTTATATGTTATCCTGTGCCTTGTGATTTAAGTGTGTTATTGGCATAAATGATGTAATAACATGCTTGTCAATTGTGTTGAATATAAATGTTGATACATGCTAGTTGATGTTTTGACATTGTGATGAAATTATGGAAATTATATGTGTATGATATAATTTTTCATGATACATGTTGATATGTTGTTTAAGTTGTCCATTTGACATTCATTGCATGTTGGACATGACTCTAACATCACATTCATGGGCATAAGTCATGAGTGTGGGTGTGTGGTATGCATGATTGATTCAAACATCATTATTAGTGATTGAAGGGTGGGCTTGGGAAAATGGGATCGAAGATCCCATTGAACCGCATGTTACATAAAAACAAAACTTGTGTTGGGTATAACAAGAAGGGGTAGATTCTCCCATCAGATGCAAGACCCAGTAATTTGGTTATACACTCCCCTATGGTAAAATTCCGAAAAAGTGAAGTATGGTATACGGAACCGGCGATATAAAATCCAAAATATGTTGCCCAACAAAACACAAGATTTTGACTTATAAGAAAATACTCATTTAATGAGTACCATCCAATAATGATCTGATTTATAAAATGCATGATTGTAAAAACAAAGTGATCATTGGATGTACTTCCGTCGAAGACGGATTCATTACACATTGGCATTGCATTGTGTTGTGGGGGTCGGTGAGGACTCGGGTTAAGGTGGCATAAGTGAGTTCCATCTCATCTCATAGCATGACATGGTGAATTCCAACATAGAGTTGCATATTCTTACTTGAAATGTTGATGTGAATATGAAATGTCGAATGTGAACATTCCATGTGCATTTAGGTGGGGAGTAGCCTCTATAGGAATTACTCTACTGGGTGTGGCTCACCCTATATGGGAAACATTTCAGATGCGGGGCATATATCAGCGGACGGCTCATAATCCGGGCCACATGGTTGAAGAAAAGCTGTCTTGTGGCTTTTAATCATTTTTGTTGTAAAATTAGGCTTGTACATTAATTTGGGCATGTAATGTATGTAAAGAATTGTAATTGAATTTTTATGGACTAATTTTAATATAGTCTTGCATGTTTTGTATGAGTATGAATAAATGGACCCGTTGTGGTCTATATTTACTCATAAATGGACCCGGCGTGGTCACTGTTAAATATTGGACCTCAGATGGGTCTTGTTATGTTATGATGCACAGGTTGAGTTTTGAGTAAAGTTTCCGTACAAAGGAGACTCTGCCCGAATTTTTATTAAATCACGGACCCCGGTAAATGGGGCATAACGTTGTGTTATCGAGTTACACGGTATCCCTGACATTCCGCGGGTTGATGGGTAATCAACTGACCCCCGGATTTTAGGGTGTCACATAACTAACTTTAAATTATTTTTTCGGTTCCAACGAATAAAATCTAACCGCATTTGTTTTAGTCGCGCGAAACTTGATCACCTCATAAAATGCAAAAAAGTCAACTATCTCGAAATTCAATGAAAACTGACTAGGTAACTAGATTTCGTGATATAAATCTAACAGTGAGGCCCATTTTGTCATCCGACTTGTAGAAAAAATTAAAATTTTAACCTGTATCGTAACGTTTAATTACTGTTTTGCTATTTTTAATTAAATTTTAATTTTTCCGAGTTTCATAGATGTGTTGTAGAGTTAAAGTATATAAACACACCCAAGACCACCATAATATCTCAATTCTAAGGACCATAAGCGTAACTGTAACTTTTTTGACTTTTTAGATGCCACTTATTATCCATTGATGGTTATTATACATTACTACTTATTCAACATAACATTATTTTGGGCAATCGAGATCCAAATAACATTTATCCGATTACAAATATTTATCCCCATCTCCTTTTTCTTCAATGTATGTGATTTATCTTGCATACTTCTAGGTGAAGGAAAAAAGAGAACTATTGTGCAATTGATTAGATTTGATCCTGGCTCATGCCCGGGTTTTTATTATGTTGACAACTCCACGTTACTTGTTTTTTTAAAAAAAATTAATCAATAGGTATGTTGATTGTAATAGCGCAAAATGGAAAAACAACAACTAGAAATTTTAAAACCAAATTTGTAAACTAGTGGTCATAAAGAAATAATGTGGGGGGTTTAGCTCAACTAAGGATGTGCGTGTTTAAGCCATTTTTGTCATACAATGAAGTCGTACAAAGCATGAGAGCCAAGAATGAAAAGAGTTTAGGTCCCTTCTTGGAGCTCAGACCCATTAGGAAAATCCTTGAAACCCAACCTATGGGATTTTTCTATGGGATGCAATTATAAACCCAATCTAATTTCATGTTTGGTAAGTGACATAAATATGTATGGGGTTAGTGGATTCATGTCAAATTATATTACTCAATTTACTAAAATGTCCATTATTAGGTGGATAGAAGAATAATTTTTTTTTGGTAAAATAGTATTTTTGTCTTCAAATATAATCTTTCACTTTTGAAACCCACCCTCTCATGAGTTTTATCAAACCCCCATATTTAGCTTTTAATACGCTATTCATTGTGGGCCAAAATCCAAGCCAAGATATAAATCTTGGGTTCAAAAATCTTAACTAAACATGAAATTAAGTAGTCTATCGGACTATTTTTCTTTAAATCACCCCTTGCAAATCTGCCCAAACCCAATAAACAAATAGGCCCTAGGAGTATTAGTTTCACAAAAAGTGAATTAATTAAGGAAGAGTTACAAGGCAATTGAATGTCTGAGTTATACATGGTTAGAGCATTTTTAATAGACTCTCTAATCTTATTTAATTTTTTATTTTAGAAAGTCAATTCGTAAAAATTCATCTGGAATAGGTTCTCTATTTGGACTAACTAAAATGGAGACCCCAAATTTGACTATTTACATTAGGAGAGTCAATTTCACTATTACTATATGATAATGAATAAAAAAACACATGTAAATATTGCATTAAATGTTATTCACTATAAAGGTTATTTTTAATAAAAAAAGGGATCCGTATTAAAGTTGTTAAAAAAATTTCACTTTCTATTTTATCTTTTCATCAAAAAATCTCTTCATTTTTTTAAGGGTCACCCCACCAAATCAGTAGAAAATTATAAATAATCAACCTACAAATATTCCAATGGTTATCTCATATTTCCATCTATAAAGTGAGAATCACCATTCATAATTAACCTACACAAATAATAAATTTCACACGGAGGACCACGAAGCATATAAGATTCATTTTTTTCTCTCTCTCATTATCCCACAAAATCTGTTGTGAGCATCGGAGAGGTTAGACCAACACCCGCATAGTTCTCTTTACCTCCAAAATTATTTTTTATTTTTTCTGTCTATATTTGCAAAGAAAAATAAACGATTTACACCCACTACTAAATAGTGTTCATTTCTTTCTTTTTTTCTTTTTTGGCTATAGGCTTGTGCCGACTACTCCCTCAAATTCAATGACTTTCGTCCTGCTTTTGAAAGTTTCCTTAGAAAAATGAAGGAAAAACACTTCAACTCATCACCACCGTAAATCATTTAATACAATTAGACCGTATCAAAAAAGAATGATTAAAAAGAAATTAAAAAATTCAATAAATCTTTTGTGAAAAATTATTCAGAAAGCAGAACGAGTAATACAATAAAAATAAATATTCTCCTCGTAAATTTTAAATTTTTACAGTTCAAAAATCAAATTTGACCAGCAGGGCCACAATGAATACATATTTCTTGCGTAGTGAAAATAGTCTCGTATAAAAGCAAAGTTAAATAAATCTTATTTAATGACCTTATTTGGTAGTCTTATCATTCTTTGTCATTAGATTGATCGTGAACATCACTATTAGTTAGTACCCACTATTAATTTAATGATTATAATCATCATGTCATCAAATAAAATCACTAAATTAAGTAGAAAAAACATTTTCCCTTTATCATTCCTCATTAATTATTTTTGGATCACACTTGGTGTCAATGGGATTGGGATTCATCTTTAATGCAATTGAGTATTATATGTCATCGAGGACAGAGCAAGTCATGGGAGATACTAATCTTAAATAGCAAATCCATATATTAAAAAAAAACACATTCATTAAAAGATATCTTCTTGGGGTGTGTTTGGATAGTGGGATAAGGTGGGTTAACACAATAAGAAGAGGTTAACAATGCAGTGGGACCCACAAATAATTTATTTGGGAAGACAAAAATAAGGTATGATATATATCCCGGGTCCAAGCATGACCCGACTGCTATAGTAAATATTAACCCTCTTACATGGGTTAAAATTAATCCACCCCCTTGGATTTAAATCCCAGCTGATAGGTTTTCTATGGGTAATGACATATTTACCCCTCTCCTTTCTCGTTCTGGGTTTGGTCACTTTATGAAGGCGACGATGAAAGCAAATGAGAAGCTGCTTCAAGGCATCTTGGTCTCTCTCTCTTTGCTTGTCTGGAATACAATTATGGCGAAGATCAATGGTTTTTGAATTGAGTTTTTTTATTGTGATTGGGAATGGGCTGATTTACAAAAAAATTAGCATGTGTGAGTTTATATATATACACAGATCAACTTATATATAAACTCACACACACAGATATATATTTGTATATATGCTTAGCTATCCCCACTTATCTCCACTAGTTCAGTAGTACTAGTGTTGTAAGTATTTATCTTTTTGTATTGTAATTTCTTTATTTTGAATATAAATAATATATTTCCATCTATCTATCTACAGCTTGTGATTAATGTCTCTTCTATCTTCCACTTCACATTTGGTATCAGAGTCATTTGACGGCCTGGATAGTTACCCGTGCAATTATATTTGAATCATGTTATTTGTTTTAAATCTCTACAGTTTTATTTCTATAAATCATTTATAGTTCTTATCTACCCTTGTCACCCAACCTTTGTCACCCAAGAGTGGGAGTCGACCTTTCCCGTTTGTAAGTCCAGGTGTGGCAATTTAGGGAATACAGACAGACCAGAGGGATGTATGTTAAAGGGTATGCACAATGGAGTAAGAATTTATAAATAATTTACAGAATTAAAAAGTTTAGATTCAATAATTAATAGATTATTCATATATAATTCTATGGCTAGCTCATCTAGATCTTCATGTAGTACTATACCAGATATAGTTCATGAAGAAGAATATGAATCTCCAAAAAAACAAGTAGATTGGTTAGGATGAAATATACCTAAAGTCCCCTACAGGAAAATATATAAAACCAGTTGGATACAAAAAACTTTTAACGAAGAACTTCAAGTAAAAACTATTGAACAAGTCTTTGTCCTCAGTAAGGATGAAGAAACTTGTCAATTACTTAGTAGAGAAACTCTTAAAAAGCATAAATCTAATGGGTAGAATTTTATCCATTTAGGTTTAGTCTAGGTTGCAATTAAACCTCTAATTCAACCAGGAAGAAATACAACAACCTTATTATCCTTAAGAGACATGAGGTTCCTCAGATATGAACCTAGCATCTTAGGATTAATGGAAACTGGTCTTCACAAAGGACCAATATATTTCAATTGCTTTCCAGACTTCACTTTAAGTCTAGATTGCCCTAACACAATTATGGCCTTAACCTTTGGCATAAATCTCTTCGGAGATATAAATGAGTTAGTTAAAAATACCAAATCAATAGTCCTCATCTATAGGATTTATTATAAATGCATGACCACAAACCTAAATGTGAATGCATTAAAGAAAATTCCTAAAGATAGTACTTTATTGATCCAAGCCAGCACCAGCCATTCAAATATCCAAATTCCTAAGCAAATCCTTTGGAAGGATGTAACGCTCCCAAAATCTTAGATAGTTAAAAATAAAAACTACAACAAAGATAGTGAAAACACTACTTCAAATATAGATAACATCCAGCAGTTACCTGATGGAATGGTAAGAATCTCCTTTGATTCTGCAAGATCCAATAGATCTAGTGTAAAACCCGAGAAATTTTAAATTTTTCTAGAAAGGGAAAAACGGTAAATTATCACCATGGTTCAGGTTGTAAACTTGAATTTTTTTGGAGTTCGGATGACAAAACGGACATCACTGTTGGATTCTTCTCGCGAAAGTTAGTTACCATGTCAATTTTTATTGAATTCTGAGATATTCGAATTTTTGCGTTTTACGAGGCAATCAGACCTCGAGAGACCCAAATACAAAAATTTTAATAAAATTATGAATTTTGGGAAATAATCTAGAGAAATTTAAACTAATGATATTTTAAAATTGAATTGGGACGAAATTTAATCATTTCAGAATGAAAACGGACCTGAAATTGAAAGAGATGTGTGGCCAATTGTGGGCCAAGTATTTTAAAAATATAAATAGGGGAAAAATCTAATTTTTCCCCACTTGTTTCAGCCTTTATCAGCCAATAGAAAGAGGGAGAGAGAAGAGAGGGAAAAGAAAGCAAAACTCCACCTTCTCTCTACGATCTACGGAGCTATGGTGCTCGGATTTGTTCGGGCCAAGGGGGAAAGTCGTTCTCCTCGTCAAGGGCTACGCCTATGTACCAAAAACAAGGGCTTTCATCAAAGGTGGGAAAATCAAAAATTTGGAGAAGTTGGATTCGAGCTTGGGTTAATTTTTTGGAGCTTCCCAAGGACATTTTTCACGCTATAAGAGATAGGGGTTTCTCCTACTTAGGTTTATTCACAACTTTGAATGTTATATTATATGACTTGCCTATAGAAGTGATTTTAGTGAAATGGGTATTGAAATTAGGTAGAATATATTCTATCTTGAAATCGGTGTGTAGAGATTGTCTAATGTAATTTCTTGAATTATGTGAATTGTGGGCATGTTATGTGTTTATATTATACCTTGATTTAGAAGTGTGTTATTGATTAATATGAGATGACATGCTTGAACTTGAGTTTTGGATAAAATGTTAATAAATGCATATGGGTTTATTGACATTGTGAGTCATGAGAATTATATGTTTTTGATATAATTTATCATGGATTATGTGAATTGGGTTTGAAATAGTTCATATGGCACACATAGCATATTGAACATCATATTGTGGTTGCAATGAGACATTGCATTGCACACACACAAAAACATCGCGATTGAGTGGGTGTGTGTGCATGATATAGTCAACACTACACTTGGTGGATGACAAGTGGGCTCGAGTAAGATAGATCGATGACTTGGCCAAGTCGCACGATTTGCATGGTATTGAAGGTTGAGGTTAGCAAGAAGGACTAGAAGATCTCTCGGGTGCAAGACCCGGTGATTTGGATACTCACTTTCGTTGGTATTAGTCCATAAAGTATGTCGGTGTACGCGGGACCGTTGATGAAAGTCCATAAATCTCGTGTCGGTTAGGTGCCGTTGGTGTAAGTCCACAAATACCCACCCCATAAAAGACCCCGGATTGGTAAATATCATTTGATGTATAACATAGATGATGAAATCATACACATGAAAAATTGCATGTGTTAGAGAGCCGGAAAGGGCTCGGGATCATGGATGACAAACAAATGCACATTAGCAATTGCATGTGTCGAAGAGCCAGGAAGGGCTCGAGTTGGGTAGTGAGAGTGAGTCTCATCTCATTCCATAGCATTGCATTGTAAATTTCCAACATTGATAGCATATTCATGCTTGGAATGTATGAATGGTGAATTAGTTGCATATGAGCATTTCATGTGCATTTGGATTGGGGAGTAGCCTATTTAGGAAATACTCTATTGAGGGTGGCTCACCTTTTATGGAAAAATATTTCAGGTACGGGGTTTACGCCGGTGGATGATTCTCACTTTGAGCCTCATGGATGAAGAAGCCAGAATGTGGCTTATTTTGAGTAATTTATAAAATTATGATGAATGTTTAGTTTTGCATATAATTAAATGAAATCGTATGCGAATGTTGTAATAGATCTTGTATAAACCATGTTGGATGTCCAAATACATGTTACATAAGAGTTGGGTTGGTTTTAGAAAGGTTTGGAATAAATTGGAAATGAAAAACAACTGAAGTATGCAAATCTGGGCTGAACCTACCGGTAGGAACTACCGGTAGTTAACAGGTAAAATTTTGCCTTCTACGCATGAACTACTGGTAGTCAACCGGTAGCTCATTGTCCAGAAGGTAACAGCTACCGGTAGTCAACAGGTAGTCGTGGCCCAAAAGGTAACAGCTACCGGTAGTCGACAGGTGGTCATGGCCCAGAAGGCAATAGCTACCGGTAGTCAATAAGTAATACTTTTCCAATGGACCCGAACTACTGGTAGCCGATAAACACCTACCGGTAGCTCTTCCAAAAATCAAAAATTTTATAATTGTTTTGCCAAGTTTTGGGCTTTGAATTTCCTTCCTTTTAATGACCAAATTGGACCCTTATGGGACATGAATCATGGTGTTTTGGACTTGGATTGTATTAAATGAATGTTAGAACCCGAGTTACATTGTCGGTTATAATCTCGATTAAGGGATGTTTTTAACGTGATGTCGAGCTATGCGACATTGATTGGCACTCAAGTATAACATTTTATCGTGCTTTTTCTGGACTAATTATACTTTGATGGAGTTCAAGTGATGATGTTTCAGGTGCTAAAGTAAGGAAAAGGGTCAAGGACAATAAATACAACATTTAAGTGTAACTACAACATTTGATCAACAAAGGAAAAATTTGAGGACAACAGGAACGTTCGAACGGTGATCAACGTTCGAACGCTCCCTCTGAACCAGGAAGAGGAGGCAAAGA
>JAHQCQ010021913.1:0-10336 GCA_023539305.1 Ilex asprella
AATTAGACTGACATTTTTAGCTGCTTGAATGGTCTACAATGTTAAGCAAAAAACGTCAGACCAACTAACGTTTTTAAAAACTTGGATTTGTGAAATACTTTTGATGGGTTAAGCCCAAATAGTCCAAATTGTGGAAAGGGGCACAACCTCAGTTGAAAAGCCCAGTCACATAAAGATCTATCAAGCCCAAGCCCAAGCCCAAGTTCAAGCCTGATCTAGTTGGAAGCCTTCCTCCGAAGGAATTGGAAGATGAGCACGGAGATACCCTACTATATTTGAAAATTACCAAAATAGGAAGCCTACTCCACCGCCTCACCTCCAAACCCTAAGTCTATAAATAGTAAGCCTTCCTCACATCAGGGCATGCCTCCAAAAAAGTTTACACTCATTTTTCACACTTTACTCTTTAGCTCTCTCCCACTCCCCCTGATTTAAAACACTGTAGCTCCCCGAAGCAAACCTCTGTCGGAGGAGAGCACCATTATACATTAATAATGAATACCGGCCACTGTTGCCATTGAGAGTGGATGTAGACAAAGGCCGAACCACTATAAACTCTTGTTTTAATTATTTCTTTGTTATTCTTCTATTACTTAACTATTAATCATTGATTGATCATCACGATACTATACACCTTCTTGACTGTTGATCTTGCACCAATTTGTGCATTATCAGTTTGGCGTCGTCTGTGGGAACGACGAAATTCTCACTTCCAAATATTCCATTTCACACATTCCATTGACCGAACCAATGGCGATCACTACCAGGTTGATGAATCAACTTGACAAAAATCCACCACGAGAGGAGGGGAATGTTCCTCCACCTGCCAACCATGTGCCAGAGGCTCCAGCTCCAAATTCTCAACAAATGTTGGAGACCATGCAGCAGCTGGTGGCCCAAAACCAACAGATACAGCAACTCATGCTCACTGGACAAGGAGCACAACTCAGCAGAGCACGGCCTAGAGGACCTCAAGGAGCTCTACGTCTTGGAGGTCAAGGAGTTCCACGCCCCGTTGCTCCACATCTAGGCGCCCCTATAGGACTGGGCGCCCACTATAGAGTCCCCCTGGGCGCCCCACACAGGGGAGTCCATCATGAGGGGCCTCCACCCCCTCCTCCTCCTGCTTTCCATGGTGAGGCCCCTCCTCTCCAAGAGGATGAGGGCGAGAACTAAAGCATGGAGCATGAAAGTCATTTCCATGATCGTTCCAGAGGAGCCCCGAATTATTGGGACGAGAAAATCAAAGAGGTCCAAAATCAGCTAGGTGACGTCTTCAATGCCATGAAGGCACAAGGACCAAAGATAATGGACTATCTTGTAAGCCGAACGGACACACCTTTCAAGCCCGATGTGGCCAACTATCCACTCCCTCAGAAGTTTAAAATGCCCACGGTGGAGACCTTTGATGGGACAAAGGACCCTTTAGATCACCTCGACACCTACAAAACTCTGATGCAGTTGCACAATGTCCCAGACGAAATCATGTGCAGGGCGTTTCCAACCACATTGAAGGGGTCTGCCCAACAATGGTTTGCTAAGCTCTCCCCAGCCTCCATTGTCTCCTTCGCTGAGCTTAGGAGGTCATTTGTATCATACTTCATTGGAAGGCGCCGCCACCAGAAGCCTGTCACCCACCTACTTAGCATAAAGCAGGACCGAGAGGAAAGCCTGAGAAGCTACCTCATTCGTTTTAACAAGGAGGTACTCCAAGTTGATGAGTCCGACGACAAAGTGACGATGACTGCCTTCTTGGGAGGCCTCCGCTCGTCGAATTTTCTTTTCTCTGTCATGAAATGCCCACCTAGGAGCATGCCAGAGCTGCTAGTCAAAGCCCAAAAGTACATGAATGCTGAGGACGTCACAAGGGCCAAACGAGGTGAGTCCTCTTGATCTGGAGAAAAGAGGAAGGAAAAAGAGAGGGATAACAAAAAGGAGACTAGCAATAAGCGCAGCAGTAAGACAGAGAGGGTACCCATCAAAGATCGGCTCAGTCCTGCTCCCCAGAGGGACCGACAACCCTTCACTCCTCTCAATGCCGCTGTTGGGCATATTCTATTCCAGATCCAGGATGACCCCACAGTAAAATGGCTGGCAAAGATGAAGTCTCCTCCAAATCGCAAAAATCCTAACAAGTATTGCCGCTTCCACCGTGACCACGGGCATGACACCGACGATTGCTATGACCTCAAAAGGCAAATTGAAGACCTCATTCAACGTTGCCACCTACGCCAGTATGTTGCTGGTAGAGGACAGGCACCACCGCCACCCCATAACCAGCAAGAGCAACATCCCATTGGGGAAATCCACACTATCTCGGGAGGATTAGCAGGAGGTGGAGAGTCCTTTTCTGCCATGAAGGCCTACACTAGGAAGGCAAGGCACCTTGACGAAGGGCGCCCATCCAAAGCGCCCAGGCAAGGCACTAACGAGATCATATCAGTCTCAGATAAGGACCTGAAAGGGATTCAGCACCCCCATGATGACCCCCTGGTGCTCACCATGACGGTTGCCAACTTCCAGGTGCACAAGATCCTAGTGGACAACGGCAGCTCTGCAGATATCTTGTTTACAGAAGTTTATGACAAACTCAACTTGGGCAGAGAGAGGCTGCAACCCATCAGATCTCCCCTCATTCGATTTTCAGGTGAGAAGGTGTATCCCCTAGGGTCCATCACCCTACCAGTAACAGCCAGAGTGGCGCCCCGAAGCTCCTCGGTCATGATCAACTTTCTGGTGATAGACTGCCCATCGGCTTATAATGTCATATTAGGGCGACCTGCTCTCAACACATTATGAGCCGTGCCTTCCACCTATCACCTCATTCTCCGGTTTCTAATCCCTAACGGAGTTGGAGAGGTCAGGGGAGACCAGGTAGCAGCAAAGGAATGCTACGTCTCCTCCATGAAGACCAGAAGGTCACAAGAGATGTTGCAAGTGGAGGTCCTTGACCCAAGGGATGACTCTATCATGGAAAGAGGAGAACCAGTCGAGGAGCTCACCCCTATGGTCTTGGATGAAGAGCACCCAGAGAGAAAAGTGTACGTTGGCTCTTCCCTTTCTGTAAACCTGGTGGGCCCGCAAATAGATTTTTTAAGACGTAACATGGACGTCTTTGCATGGTCACATGCAAACCTTGAGGGCATCGACCCAGAAGCGGCCACACACCGTCTCAATGTCAACCCGCGTCACAAGCCCATTTGCCAAAAGCTAAAGGGCACCTTCATTGAAAGAGCCCAAGCAATGGAAAAAGAGGTAGAGAAGTTGATAGAAAACAGGGCGACCAGAGAAGTAATCTATCGTAAGTGGCTCTCAAATGTAGTGATGGTAACTAAGGCTAATGGAAAGTGGCATCTCTGCGTCGACTTTTCTGAGCTCAATAAGGCGTGTCCAAAAGATAGCTATCCATTGCCGCGGATTGACCTCCTCATCGATGCCACCGCTGGACACGAGTTGCTCACTTTCTTGGATGCATACTCTAGATACAACCAGATCAGCATGCATCCCCCGGACTAGGAGAAAACATCATTCATTACTCCGAAAGGGACCTATTGCTACAGGGTAATGCCCTTCGGGCTAAAGAACACAGGAGTGACCTACCAACGGCTAGTGAACAAGATGTTCCGATCTCAGATTAGGAAAACGATGGAAGTATATGTGGATGATATGCTGGTAAAAAGCCTCGCAGCAGTAAACCACGTCGATCATCTCTAGGAGACCTTCAACGTCCTAAGGTCCTATCACATGAAGCTCAATCCTGATAAATGTGCCTTTGGCGTGGGGTCCAGAAAATTCTTAGGGTTCATGGTCAATCAGAGGGGAATTGAGGCAAACTTCGACAAGATCAAGGCCATCCTCGACATGAAATCACCTTCCTCAACCAAAAAGCTCCATCGTCTCAATGGGAGAATCGCAGCACTCAATAGATTCGTATCTAAATCTACAGACAAGTGCCTCCCCTTTTTCAAAATTCTCCGCAAGACTTTTGAGTGGGGACCTGAGGCGGAGGAGGCCCTCCAAAGACTCAAGGCCTACCTAGCTACACCACCCCTCTTGTCACGTGCTACTCTAGGAGAAGCTCTCAATCTTTATCTTTCTGCCTCCTTATCAACGGTAAGTTCCGTGCTCATTAGAAACGATAACAGAGTATAAAAGCCTATTTATTATGTGAGCAGGGCCTACCGGGGGCAGAGAGGAGGTATTCAGGGCTAGAAAAACTAGCACTTGCCCTAGTCACAACGGTAAGATGACTGCGACATTACTTTCAGAGTCACAGTATAAATATCGTCACAAACCAACCTCTAAAAAGAATCCTGCGAAAGCCAGACGTGTTAGGTAGACTTCTTAAATGGGCAGTGGAACTAGGCGAATTTGATATTCACTACCGACCAAGAGTAGCCGTCAAAGCACAAGTGCTGGCGGATTTCATCGCCGAAATTACACCAGCAGAGGAAGAGAGCCTTGAGGATATCCAGATGTCTGATAGGGACACCCAAGATTCTAGCAAGGACTCCCAAGCGCCCACACTCGGCGCCCAACCCAATCCAGGAGCCCAAACCATCACGCCAGGTGCCCAAGCATCCAAGATGGCGCCCAGTCAACCATCTTGGGTGCCCAGACCCCTTCTGGCGCCCAGCCAACCTCCTTGGGCGCCCAGCTAGCCTCCTTGGGCGTCCAGTCAGCCACCTTGGGCGCCCAGACCCCCTCCGGCGCCCAGCCAACATCCTTGGGCACTTAGCCAGCCTCCTTGGGCGTCCAGACACCTTCTGGCGCCCAGACCACACCTCCATGTACCTAATCATCCACTTCAATCTCTGAACCCTGCCCCCTTTTACTCTGGAAACTCTATATAGACGGTTCCTCAACCAGTGAAGGAGGTGGAACAGGTTTAATCTTGGTTAGCCCAGATGGCACCACTCTCAAGTATGCGATGAAGCTTCACTTTATCGCCTCCAACAATGAAGCGGAATACGAAGCTCTCCTCTCTGGATTAAGGTTGGCAGTTGAGATGAAAGCTCAACACCTTACCGCTTATAGTGACTCTCAACTAGTAGTTAATTAAGTGAAGGGCGAGTTTGAAACCAGGGGAGCCAGAATGCAAAGAATATCTTGGCATAGTGAAAAGCATGATCACAAAGTTCCACCATTTTCAAATCTGTCATATTCCCAGAGAAGACAACATGGCCGCCGGTACACTTGCAAGGCTCGCATCATCCACGAAAACCCCACCGGGAGAACCAGCATTCGTTGGTCACCAATTCGAACCAAGCAGGATGGACATGGAGGCCACAAATATCAATTGTACGTCGTCTGAGTTAAATTGGATGACCCGAATAAGGGCATACCTCCAAGAAGGTACGCTGCCGTATGATTCTTCAAAGGCTAGGAGGCTGAGAATGAGAGCCTCCAAGTTTACCATTCTGCAGGACACTTTGTACAAAAAGGGCTATTCCCCTACCGTTGTTGCGTTGCCTTTCACCCGAAGAAGCCCACTATGCCCTACGGAAAATCCACGAGGGGATCTGTGGAAATCACTCAGGAGGGCATTCCCTTGCTCACAAGGCGCTCAGACAAGGCTACTTCTGGCCTTCTATGGTAAGGGACGCCCAAGAGTTCTCTAAAAAATGCGACAAATGCCAACGCTTCGCGACCGTGCCCAGGCTACCACCAGAGGAGCTAACAACAATCATGAGTCCATGGCCTTTTTTCAAATGGGGCATTGACATCTTAGGCCCTCTACCTTTGAGTAGGGGGCAGTGCAAGTTCGTAGTCGTGGCAGTTGACTACTTTACTAAGTGGGCAGAAGCCGAATCCTTAGCCAAGATCACAGACGCCAAGGTCAAAGATTTTATCTGGAAAAACCTGGTCTGTCGCTTCAGGATACCCAATGCCATAGTCAGTGACAATGGGAAGCAATTCGACAACAAGCTCCTCAACTCCTTATGCTGCAACCTCCAGATAAAGCAACCTCACTCCAGCCCAGCACACCCGCAGGCAAATGGATAAGCAGAGGTCATGGTAAGAACGGTGTTGCACAACTTGAAGACAAGGCTTGAAAAAGCGAAAGGTCTCTGGGTTGACGAGCTACCGGGAGTGTTGTGGGCCTACTGAACAACACCAAGAACTCCTACGGGAGAGACCCCTTTCTCCCTATCCTTTGGAACTGAGGCAGTTATTCCTGTGGAGATAGGGGTGCACTCTCTAAGGGTCCAGCACCATGACCCCACCACCAACGAGGAAGGACTCCGCATCAACCTCGACTTGGTGGAGGAGGCAAGAGAGATGACAGTGGTCCGCAACGCAGAGTACAAATGACGCATGACCAAGTACTACAATTCGAGGGTGAAGCCTCGTTCTTTCCAACCAGGGGACCTGGTACTCAAGAAAGTGATCCTCGCCACAAAAGATGCACGCGAAGGGAAACTAGGGTCAAACTAGGAAGGACCTTACCTCATAACAGAGGTAGTGAGGCCAGGCACCTACAAGATTCAGAATTCTAAAGGGAAAGTCTTGCTCCATCCATGGAATGCGGAATACTTGAAGAGGTATTTATCAATGACACCATGAGAGTATCGAAGTAGTGAGTGCTGGAACTTAGTTTTATCTTTTTTAATGTACCTCTTTGGGGTCATTACCCAATATTGCTTCCCATAAGCGATAGATGAAATAAAAAAAAATTTACTCCGAAAAGATCTTTTGCATCTTCATTTAATTTCAGAGGAGTACAAAAGTAAGGCCGCAAATTGTCTTTACAAAAATGTCTTCTTAAAAATAAAAATAATAAAGAAAGAAACTAAGAATCCCCAGTACTTTAGTTGCTCTCATGATCCTCTTCCACTTCATCCTCGTCATCCCCAGCATCACCAGAACTCCCATCACTATTATCGGGCACCTCAGTGGGCACAAAGCCTGAAAAGTCAATATCAGGGATAGCCACAGAAATCTTCCCTCGAAGCTCCTCATAACCATCGATGAAAGCATCTGCAAGCCCATTCATTAAGTCCCTTCTGGCTGCGGCAGCCCTCTCCTCAGCCTGGGAAGCTCTCTCATGAGCCGCCTACAAATCTGTCCCCACGGCAGTCTCCATGAGTATGGCCCTCTTACGAGCCACTGAAAGCTCAACCTCCCTGAAGGCGCCCTCCTTCGAGGTCGTCAAAAGCTCAGCCTCAATCTTAGTTGCCTTCTCGCATGTCAAAACTAACTCAACTTCTCTGCGCGCATCCCTCTTACGGGATGCCAAAAGCTCAGACTCGAGCCCAAATGCCTTCTTATGGGCCACAACAAGCTCCTCCCTCTGAGTGCATCCCTCTCACGAGACGCCGAAAGCTCGGACTTAATTCTGGACACTTTCCCCTGGGCCAGCACAAGCTCATCCTTGAAAGCCCTGCCAGCAGCTTCTAGCTCAGCGACCTTTCCCTGAGCAGCATCCTTGAAAGCCCTACCAGCAGCCTCGAGCTCAGCAATCCTCCTCTGAGCAGCAAGAAAGTCATCTTGAAGAACTACATGATCCTCCCTCAGCTTGCCATGGGCTTGAACCTTTGAAGACAAGCAAAGAGATGTATTTGAAAGTTGGAATAAATAAATAAATAAAAGTTAGATGAATGAGGAAAGATGTAAGGAAGGATTGGAGAAAAGGGAATGACAAACCCCTACCTAAGCCAGACTTTCTAAGTGCATATTGACAATTTTCTCGGTGCTCAAAGTATTAATCTGATTAACCTCTAGTGGAAACACGAACCTCCCGAGCCTCTCTCTGATGATTATTGGGTTGCCCAACATGGGACGAGACCAAAACGGGGCCTCCATGGAAGTTCATGTGCGAGAAGATGGCGGAGGAACATAAGGTGTATTCGATAAAGGAGTCTCTGGAGTAGCAGGTGTAGCTGAAGGAGGCGCAGGTGATTGAGGAGGCATAACTGGTGGAGTCGCCTAAGGAGAGCTCACTTCGGGTGACACCAGGGGAGAAGTCTTTCCGCAAGCATCTCCCATCCTCGCCGCCTTTGAAGGAGGAGGGCTTCTGTCAAAAAGGCAAGATTCAACCGCTTCTCTATATATAGCTGCAAAGAAAATGTAGTGTGAGACACACACCAGACACCAAGTAAAACGAAAGGACACACAAAAATCAACTCACCCTTCCTCTTTGAAGAGAAGCCACCAACGACCTTGGCACGAATCGGAGGGGAGCCCTTGGCCCCACTATCCTTGGGCAAAAGAGCTGCCAAGTCTTTATCAGGATAATCCCTCACGGCCTCCAGCTTCCTCCTTTGATCCTCAGAAAGTACGGGCATGTCTGCAAGAGGATGATGAGCATACATAAAATAAATAAATAAATAAAGAAGAGAGGGCTAATGCAGGACATACCGGGTTTCCTAGCATCACCCCATCGGGTCAGAACCAAAATCCTATTAACTTCTGAAGCCCACTCTCCGCCCACAAAGAAGTAGCGCAATTTTCAGCTGTGGCAATTGGAGTGCAGCCCTATGAGCACCGTACCATTCCTGGTGGTAAAATAGTACCACCCCCTATTTGGCGTCGGATTCTCGCTCAAGCTATAAGTTGCATGGAACTCTGCAGGAGAGGCATCTTCATGATGCACTTTCTTCCACAGTACAAGAAAACCCAACAGGACCCTCCAACCGTTAGGCGCCAGCCGCCCCGGAGTCAAGGAAAAGTAATGCAAAATTTGACAAATGGGAAAAGACATGGGGAACCTGAGTTCAGCCTCAAGCATCTCCTCATAAATAACTATGTCACCAGAGGAGTCGTCGCAAGCAGACTTGCCTTTCTCGGCCCGACGACACAGCACAGTGGGAGGGATATAATAGACATAAATAAGCCTAGAGATGTCATCATTAGAATTGAGGGAACTGAAAAGAGTACTCACTTTAGACCCGCCGTTATCCAGGGTCAATTTGCCCTTGCTTTTCTTCTTTCGAGGCCGTAAGGTGGGGCCGAAGCCATCATCTGGGAGGCCTCGAGTGATTTGAATTTGAGGAGTCGCATTTGGTGGAGTTAGATCATGATCACCGGAAACAACAATCAAAGCCTCCTTGCAGCCTACAGTCCCTGGAAAGGTGCCTGGCGTGGTAGGCTTGATGATCACATAATATTGCACATTTCATGGCCTCATTACATTCATTATAACTCAACTTTTGCATTTAATTACTTAGTGTTAGCCTATTTTATGAATAATGTTGAATTCTCGATGTTGCATGTTTTGATAGCTTAAATGTTGGATTTTAGGACCTTGCAACTATGTTGGATATGTGGTAATGTCATGGACACAATACATGAAGAATTGGAGGCTTAAAATTGAAGAAATCAAGGAGGTATTGGTGTTTTGGAACAAAGGCACCAGCTGCCACATCACTGGGAAGCACTGCCTCGGTTGTCCTCCATTTTGACCATGATCTACTCAGAATCTGTAAAAGTTCAAAACATGAAAGTTGTAGATTTGGATGTGTTCTGTGTCGTGTCAAAATTTCAGCTCAATCCAACGGTTAGATCAAGAGTTATGTCATTTCTACCGAAGGTGGTACAGTGTAGAAAAAAATAGTACCGGTACCTAGTACCGGTACCACGAACATTCTGGCCGAAAAAAAGCCTGTAACTCAACTTTGAGGCTTAGGGGTCCCACCTACACTTCTCCCACTTGCCCCCCAACATTTCCTGACACAAGAGCACGCCTCCCTTACACATTTGGAAGACTTGGAAGGCTTGGCATTAATGAAGCATGGGAGAGGAATGGGCAGGCATGTGGGCTCCTAGGCTAGGCTTGCCCTAGCCTGTGCAATGCATCATTTCAGCCCCCTCTTGATAGGAGCTAGAGCAGACAGCTAGGGAGGACCCTCATGGACGTTTTTTGCAAGGCATACACTCCATATATCTCAACAATATTCAGCATTTTTGAGGAGGACTACCTAAGCTTAGGAGTAGTTTTAGTTTAGCTCCAAGGAAGAAGAAGATGAATAGTGATATTTTTGCATTTTCTTCTCCATTCAAGTTGTAGAAAGCTTGTTAATCTCTTGTAAGGATCTTCTAAGTTTAATTTATTGTCTTTAATCTCATTCCTTTCAAGTTATTGCAAGTTTAGTTCCATGTTCTAGCTTTCACCATTTATGTTTTCAAGTTTTCTTCAATTCTTAGTTTAAAATGGGTATTGTTGATTTCTCCTCTTAGTTTAAGATTTATTGCATTTAGTTAAGTTTTAATCTCTATTTCATCCTTGTCTCTTTACATTATGAATGTCTTGCTTTTAATATGAATAGCTAGTTTTAAGTTGGTTACTCCAAGGGAGATTTCTCTTGGGGATTTCATTTCAACTCTTTTTCATTCC
>JAHQCQ010021914.1:0-10331 GCA_023539305.1 Ilex asprella
TATCTTTAATGCACCTTAATTCATGTGTATTTGTTAATACATATAAATACATTTTATTCAAAAAAATATATATATAAATTCGTATATATATGTTTGAATTTATATATATACATATATATATGTGTGTGTGTATGAATCAAGGTGCATTGAATATTAAAGTTCTCCCATAAAACTAGGTGATGTTTAATGCACCACTTTCCCAAAAAAATACACATGGATCAATGGAGGACAAAAATTCAAATAAATTCAAATATATATATATATATATATATAAATTCGTATATATATATATATGTGTGTGTGTGTGTGTGTGTGTGTATGAATCAAAGTGCATTGAATATTAAAGTTCTCTCATAAAACTAGGTGATATTTAATGCACCAATTTTCCAAAAAAATACACATAAATCTTCTACCGATAAAGCTTCACATTCCATTGGTAGGAACCATAGCAGTGGAGTGTGAAGCTTTATCGGTAGAAGATTTATCTTCTAAGGCTTTATCGGCAGAAGATTTATCTTCCTCTTTATCCATGTCTTTAAGACATTCCTCAATAATCTGATATTTAATGTCAGTTGGGTAATTATTCCAATAACGAACTTGATATTCCCGAATTAATTTGGGATGTCCGTTATAATTAAAGTCACAAGCCAAAGACCAAGACCAAATTCATGGGACAAAGAATTCGATTGAAAAATTGATAATATCGGAACATTTTCTCATATAGAATCGGTTTATCCGAGACTTCAGATTTATCTGATCATTTCCTGCGAAGTAAATTATACAGGATATTGTCATCATTAGTATCACGGAGATTTATCTCCATATCATAATTTAGTAAGTCTTCATTAATTTCAATGTCACCTTCAAGAGGGGTATATCCCTGAAAATCCATAAAGTCGTTATCAGAGTTAATAAGAGAAGGAGATTTTCTATCTTCCTCCTCGACTTTATCTTTCTCTTTGCCTTTTATGGCAACTGTTGGAGTGTTAACGAGATCCATCTTTTCGATTTTTCTCATGCTGAATGTAGACATCATTTAAAGACGGAATTCCTCCATAACTGCGACTTTAAGCTGCTCATTATTTAAATGGGGTTTTTTTTGTTTAATTAGTTCTTTAAGAACTTCAACAGGGTTAATATTAGTTCCAGTATTTATATTGATAGGAACCATAGCAGTGGAGTGTGAAGTTTTATCGGTAGAAGATTTATCTTCAAAGGTTTTATCGCCAGAAGATTTATCTTCCTCTTTATCAATGTCTTTAAGACATTCCTCAATAATCTGACATTTAATGTCAATTGGGTAATTATTCCAATAACGAACTTGATATTCCCGAATTAATCTGGGATGTCCGTTATAATTAAAGTCACAAGCCAAAGACCAAGACCAAATTCATGGGACAAAGAATTCGATTGAAAAATTGATAATTGGCTTGTACAAAATATTATTATCCTTTAAGGATGAACTCTTTTCTTTATACGAGTCAAAACATTTTTTCATTCGTTCAGGATATATCATGTCAATAGCACCATAAGTTTCTGGGTATATCTTGTCAATAGCATCATGGGTTTTCCACCAATCATAGAACCAGTTAAGAACATCCAAACAAGATTCAGTGAATTGGAAGAGCCATGTATGTCTGAAATTGATAGCTTCATATAAGAAAGTATTATTCTAAGCATCAATATAATCAAAATAATTATACTCTGTATATGAAAAAATTCTTAGTGTTCTAGGGAGAACAAGGGCAAGACCCCAGTCTTTAGCAGAGATAACCCTTAGTATGAGAGTTTTACTATATTGAGGATCTTTACGATTACCGGTAATGAACACTTTATGTCCTGAAGATAAGCTTTTGAACCTTAAAGGTCAAACCACTTTAATTGAAACTAATATAATTAAAAATAAAATTGAGATCCTTAAAACTATTAAATGGTCAGCAATCCAGTTTCCAAAAACCTGGCAATTGGAGGCTGTAATCCCTAAAAAATCAGAAATAAATGAGGAAATAACTCAGATCTCCCAATCAACTCAGGGTGATGTTTTAATAAAATTTGCTAGGAAAATTCTAAACAATATTTAAACACTATGGAATTTGATTATTAGAGATTTTGTTTTCAATTTATAGGACAACATTTAACTAAAATTGAAAATTTACTAACAAATCAAAATAAAAATGGAACGACTTCTTTAAAAGAAGCTGAAATCAAAAAAGAAAATATAAAACTACCGGTTGACACTTCCTCTTTTAATATTCATAATAAACTTGAAGAAGAGTTTATAAATACACTCAAAAATAAATTATAAGACTTATCCTTAAATGTAATATCCCAAGAAGCAGTTGAAGAATTTGATATTGACATTCAACATTTTGAAGATTCTTTACGCCAAATGCACCTTGAAGAAATAAATAAAATTGGATATTCTAAATCAAAAACTAACACATATCAACAAACACCTCATTTAAGGGCTTATTATCCTAAATCAACCACTCAAGATATTTTATATGAGGAAAGATTTTTTATTGATCAAAGTGGATATGATGCTTCTTCTATTTACGAATGAAATATTGATGGTATATCAGAATATTTAATTCATCAAGTTTTATATAAAATTTTAATGTATGCTTCTGTCTGTAAAGCTAATCGTAATTCTGATTTTACAATTGCTAAATTTGTTGCTGCTGAATTTACTGGTCAATTAAGAGGCTGGTGGGATAACTATTAAGTCCAAATCAACAACAAGAAATTTTAACCGCTGTTAAAATAACAACAGAAGCTAATGGGGCTATAAACACCCAAGAAGATGTTATTTATACATTAATCTAATCTATATTAAAATATTTTGTTGGAGCTAATTTCCAAAATACTGATAAAAGTAAAGAACTTTTAATGAATTTAAGATGTCCTACCTTAACCCATTTTAGGTGGTATAAAGATGTGTTTTTAACTAAGATTTTACTAAAACCAGATGCTAATAATAATTTTTGAAAAGAAAAGTTTATCTCAGGATTACCCAGTTTATTTGCTGAAAAAATAAGGATTCGTCTAAAGCAAAAGCATGGTGGATTTAAAATCCCTTATGAAAACTATACTTATGGAGAACTAATTTCGGAATGTATTTCAGAAGGATTAGCTCTCTGTAATGATTTAAATCTTAAAGCTCAGTTTAAAAAATAAAGACTAACAGGAAGAAAAGAACTCGGTGAATTCTGTGATCAATTTGCTTACAATCTTGATATTCTAATAGATAAATCTTTTAAGAAAAAATCCTATGCTAAGCCTTATAACAAGGGTAAAAAATTCTACACAAAAAATTATGATAAAGAAAAAGAAAAATCTAATAAACCTACTAAAAAATATAAAGGACGGGATAAAAAACCTCTTATTAAATGTTTTAAATGTGGGAAAGAGGGTCATGTTGCCTCTAAATATTTTGTTAAACAACAAATTAATGAATTAATTAATGATTCAGATCTTAAAGAAAAAAATTTAAAAATTGTTTTAAACTTAGAAAGTGAATTAGATGAATTTTCTAATCATTCTTCTGAAGAAAATTATAATGTTAATAAAATTAGTAATTCATCTTCAGATAACGACATTTCCACACAAGATATAGCTTTCTCTTCTCATTGTCAAACAGAGACTAATTATTATAAATCTATTTTAGCTATGAATGGATTAAGTATAAATACTTTGACTAAGTCACAAAATTTTATTCTTGATCTTATTGATTCTATCCAAGATCCAGACTCAAAAAGAAAAATTATTGAACAATATTTTACAAATGAATCTGGAAGAAAAATCTGATAAAGAAGCTTTATCACCTAATCTGTCTCAACCGTATTCTTTAAAAAAAATATTTAATAGGTCTGAAAGTGACATGGAAGATAAACCCTTCCACACAAAAGAGATCTCCCATTCTACGATTCAAAACTTGCTAAAAGAAATGCATTTAGTCAAAAGGGACATAGAAGTCTCGCAGGCTAGAACTCTATAACAAGAAATTCTCTGATATTGAAAATAAATTACAGAATTGGAATATACCCTAGTACTCCACTAAGAAAATTTACAATATTGGTATTTTTAATTTTAAGTCAAGTTTAACTATAAAAACGATTAAAATGACTATTCCTTTTGATCAAAATGGAGATATTTTGCAGTTATTAACTGAACGTGAGACCTTAAAGGCTCAAGAAAATTATAAGTTTTTGCATATAGGGATAGTTCAAATTGCTTTGAAACTACTAACTCTTCAAGGATTAAATGTCTCTTTTATGTTAACACTAAGAGATGCTAGATGTCTTGATTTTAATCAATCTTTAATGAGTGTTATGCAGTTCAGCTTAAGTACTGGTCTAGTCTATTTTAATTGTTTTTCTAATTTTTCGGTATTTTTGACTGATAAAAATATTTTGGATGTTTTAACATGTAACATTATGAATGTTCTTGATAAAGAATCAAAAACTTATCCGCAATCGGATTTCTACCAAAACTTTTATGGATATACACCAAAAAGAATTTGTTGTTAATAGAAGTGAAATTAATACAGAATTTAATCTCCCTAAACATGAAGAATTTAGGAATTGGTATTTTAAAACTATGAGTCCTGAAGAACTTGAAATTTATAAAAAAAATATTTTACCTTTATATAGAAAGGAAAAAAAGGATAATTCCTTTTGTTACTTGGTTTATAACTTATTATGTTTCACTTAACAAAATAATTTTACTAAAATTCAACATATTATTTTGACTATTGAACAATTTGAGTTCATAAATGAACTTAGAAAAAATTAAATAATCTTCCTCAAACCACTATTAGGGACACTAAATCTGAAGACAATTAAATCAATACCTTGACTAACGAATCTTCAGATGACAATAAAAACATTGAGAATGAATCTTTAACCCCACTTTTACATAAAAGTAAGGAAGATAAAGATAAAGGGAAAACTATTCAAGATAACAACATTCTTCATAACATTTCGAACAAGTCTTTACAAATAAAGACTCCACCTAAAAATGAAGACTATAATCCTACTCTAGAAAGTACTCCTACCATGTCTTCAACCATATTCAAAGAAAAGGCAAGAAAGCTTATTCAATGTTATAAGTATGGCAAAAGAGGTCATGTTGCTTCTATCTGTTATTTTTATAAAGCTAAAAAGGCTATTAAAAGATTTAGTCTAACTATGAATGAATTAAGTATACATACTTTAACCGAGTCACAAAATTTTATTCTTGATCTTATTGATAAAATTCAAGATCCGGGTTCAAAAAGAAAAGATATGGAACAATACTTGTAAATTAAACCAGAAGAAAAAATTGATAAAGGAATCTCATCACCCAATTCTGATAAAAACTTGAAGGATAACCCCTTTCATATAAAAGATGTTTCCACTCCTACGGTTCAAAACTTAAAGAGAGAAATTCATAGAGTAAAAGAGGACTTAAAAGTCTTGTAAGCTAGGAAGATAGCTTTAGAAAAGACCCTTGAGAAAAAGAACCAAGAAGATGATAAAATATCACCATCACACTCCATTGAAAACTTAAATGTATTAGAAAAAATAACTTATCAAAAATGGTATGTTAAATTTATATTAGTAATAAATTCTGAATTAACTGTTGAAACTATTGCTCTAATTGATAGTGGAGCTGATATGAATTGCATAAAAACAGGAATAATTTCAACTAAGTATTTTGAAAAAACTACTCAGCCAGTAAGTGTGGCTGACGGTTCAAAATTAAAAATAAATTTTAAACTTTCTAAAATTTTGGTATGTAACCAGGGTATTTGTATCCCTACAACTTTTATGCTTATTGATAATTTAAATCAGTTGGTTATATTGGGTACACCATTTTTATCTTTAATTGAGCCTATTGAACGAATTAATACTCAAGGAATTTTGACTACTCTAAATGGTCAACAATATTATTTGAATTTATAATTTCATCCCAAATATATTTGATAAATAAAATAAAACAGGATTTGGTCTATAAAGAAAATCAATTGAACTTTTTAAAAGAAGAAATTAAAATCTTGAGATTATCTGATAAACTTAATTCACCAAAAATCATTCAACAAATAAAACAGATTGAGACTAAGATAACTACGGAAATTTGTAATACTCTTTCTACTGTTTTTTGGAATAAGGAAAAAACATGTGGTAACGTTGCCTTATATCAAAGACTTTAATGAAAAGGATATTCCCACTAAGGCTAGACCAACCCAAATGAATAAAGAATATTTGAAACTATGTAAAAAGGAAATTGATTCCTTAATGGAAAAATCATTAATTAGGAAAAGTTATTCTCCATGGAGTTGTGCTGCTTTTTATGTTAATAATACAGTAGAAAAGGAACGAAGAGTTCCTAGACTTGTGATAAATTATAAACCTCTGAATAAAGTCTTGCAATGGATTAAATATTCCATTCCTAATAAAAAGGATTTATTATCT
Source organism: Ilex asprella (assembly GCA_023539305.1). Lineage (NCBI taxonomy): Eukaryota > Viridiplantae > Streptophyta > Magnoliopsida > Aquifoliales > Aquifoliaceae > Ilex > Ilex asprella. The sequence goes on from JAHQCQ010021914.1 coordinate 6,456, forward strand.
CGCTTATATAACGCTAAGATTTTTTCTAAGTTTGACTTAAAGTCATGTTATTAGCAGATCCAAATTGTTGAGGAAGACAGGTATAAAAATATTTTCACAGTACTTTTTAGACATTATGAATGGAATGTTATGCCATTTGGACTAAAGAATGCCCCCTCTGAATTTCAAAATATAATGAATGACATTTTTAATGCCTTTTATACATTTTGCATTGTTTATATTGATGACAAACTAATCTTTTTTGATTCTATAGAACAACATTTTAAACATTTGAATAAACTTATTCAAATTATTAAAAGTAATGGTCTTGTACTTTCTGCTATAAAAATGAAATTATTTCAATTAAAAGTTAGATTTTGGGGACATTATATTGAACAAAGGAATATAATCTCCATTGAACGAAGTATTGAATTTGCTTCCAAATTTCCTGATGAAATTAAAGAAAAATAGCAACTTCAAAGATTTTTGGAAAGCTTAAATTATTTAGCCGACTTTTATAAAAATTTGGCACAAGATACTGCTATTTTATATGATCGACTTAAAAAGAATCCCTCTCCTTGAACCGATTTGCATACAAGAGCAGTTAAAAAGATAAAATTTAAAGTTAAATATTTACCATGCCTTTCTTTGATAAATCCTACTTGATATAAAATTGTGGAGACTGACGTCTCTGATGTAGGATATGGAGGTATTTTGAAACAAAGAGTCTCTATTTCCAATAAAAAATTTCTTGTTAAATTTATATCTAGAAAATAGGGATCTACTCAATTAAATTATTCTACTATTAAAAATAAATTTTATCCATTGTTAAATGCATTAGTAAATTTCAAGATGATATATTAATTCAAGAATTTTTACTAAGGATTGACTGTAGTTCTACTAAAAATGTCCTTGAACAAGATCTTAAAAATATTACATCAAAATAGATTTTTGCAAGATGGCAGGCTATTTTATCTGTTTTTTATTTTAAAATTGAATATGTTAAAGGAGAATTAAATTCTCTTCCCGACTTTTTAACTAGGGAATTTTTGTAGAGTTCTCATGAATCGAGGCTAGAGTAATCCTCGTGGTAGAGGCTGCGGAAGAGTCCTGGTCAATGCCTACTGTCCTTCCTTAACTGAATCATAAAAGCTTAAAACTGTTACCAATCAACTTCTTAAAGAAGGATTTTCAACCCCACATAAAGGTGACTCTTCGTCTTCACATAAAAGTGATGATAAAGATACTGACAGTTATATTGTCGTTCGATCTAAAAAATCTATTAAAGAAGCGTTAATTGCTAAATCTCAACTAAACAATACATAGTTACATACTTTAACTGCTTATAGCAGTATTATGACCCTTGACTATGATTATATTAATTGGATGACTAATCAATATTATATTGCGGGAAAATTTATGACTCTGGATAATGCTTTTTTTTATTTCCTGGACCTAAAAACAGAGATTATTATGAAAAAATTCTTGCTGAAACTGACTCTGTTTTGTTCCACAGATTTTTTAATTATGGTAATCGTAAAGATCCTCAATATAGTAAAGCTCTCATACTAAGGGTTATCTCTGCTAAAGACTGGGCCTTGACCTTGTTCTTCCCAGAACACTAAGAACTTTTCCATATACGGAGTATAACTATTTTGATTATATTGATGCTTAGAATAATATTTTCTTATATGAAGCTATCAATTTAAGGCATACATGGTTCTTCCAATTCACTGAATCTTGTTTGGACGTTCCTAACTGATTCTATGATTGGTGGGAAACCCATGGTGCTATTGACAGTATATACCCTGAACGAATGAAAAAATGTTTTGACTCGTATAAAGAAAAGAGTCCATCCTTAAAGGATAATGATATTTTATACAAGCCAATTATCAATTTTTCAATCGAATTTTTTGTCCCATGGATTTGGTTTTGGTCTTGGTCTTTGACTTGTGACTTTAATTATAATGGACATTCCAGATTAATCCAGGAATATCAAGTTCGTTATTGGAATAATTACTCAACTGACACTAAATGTCAGATTATTGAGGAATGCCTTAAAGACATGGATAAAGAGGAAGATAAATCTTCTGCCGATAAAGCCTTAGAAGATAAATCTTCTACCGATAAAGCTTCACACTCCACTGCTATGGTTCCTACCAGTATAAATACTGGAACTAATCTTAACGCTGTTGAAGTTCTTAAAGAACTAATTAAACAAGAAAAACCTCATTTAAATAATGAGCAGCTTAAAGCCGCAGTTATGGAGGAATTTCCTCTTCAGGTGATGTCTACATTCGGCATAGGCAAAACTGACAAGATGGATCTCGACAACACTCCAATGGTTGTCATAAAAGGCAAAGGAAAAGATAAAGTCGAGGAGGAAAATAGAAAATCTCCTTCTCTTATTAACTCTGATAACGACTTTATGGATTCTCAGGGATATTCCCCTCTTAAAGGTGACATTGAAATTAATGAAGACTTACTAAATTATGATATGGAGATAAATCTCGGTGATGCTAATGATGGCAATATCCTATATAATTTACTTCACAGGAAATGATCAGATAAATTTGAAGTCTTGGATAAAACCGATCCTATATGAGAAAATGTTTAGATAAATTTAAAGTTTCGGATAAAGCCGACCCTGATAAAGTGATGTTTTGGATAAATTCAATCTAAAGAAGTGACGCACGCCCTGACGTCACCATATCAATATCAAAGAAATCTGATGATTCGGATAAATTCGACCTTAACAAAGTGACGTAAGTCCTGACGTCACTAAAGTTGTGAATAATAATATGTACAGTATTTTTAACGCATGTACTGATGTCAATCTACAGTAGTGAACAGTATAAAGTAGTGAATAGTATTTTTTGTTTTGAAATCTGGACTTCATGTCCGCCCTCTATATATAGAGATACAGACCCGACCTGTGGAGCAACGCATCTCATACCCAGAAGCACCGCATCTTAGACCTTACTCCTTACTACCCACACACACTCTCTCTCTCTTCTTGCATCCTCTCTGACCCACTCTTGTAAAAAAGCCTTCTTCTTCCACCTTTCACCTACGCCTATAAATATCTTTTGTAAAGAAGCTTTCAATAAATAAAAGTTTCTTTTGTATAGTTTGTCTTATATATCTATAGTTATAGTAGTATAATAACACTACTGCGATCCTGTACATAATTGGTATCAGAGAATTCTATTTCTTCCATATTTTTAACATAATCATCTTCATGATTTAATTTAGATTTAAATAGTGTTAAAGCCATAGTGGTAGTTCAAAAGGGGTTCTGTCGATTTATATGTTTCACTATTACTATCATCCAGTTGCTACTGTAATATGTCTTTTAATTCCATTGCAGTATTATGACCATAAACAAAGCTACAAGAATTCTGCTATAATAATTTTTCTCACATCCTAAGGTTAATTTTCATCTTGTTATAAATGATTTTCTCATTCACTAGTCGATGTTGAGCCGAGTTATATTACAACATTCTTATTTATTTTCTGCAATCCTACACTTGCCTCACTACGGGAATAAAACGGCCTAACACTCATCCACGGAAAACGGCCTAAAACATCCATCCGGTGACTCGGGCATAGAATCATAGAAAGTTCAAAATGAGAATAAGCATTGTAATATAACCCAACTAAACAAAAAGTGAATTAGAGAACAATCATCACATCAAGACTATAACTAAAAATAGAATATTCAGAGAAGCATTATTATAACGAAATTAAAGTAACAATTTCATAGCAGCAGTAGTACAACAGAATTAAATCACTATTACAAGAACAATAGGAATTAGTAATAGATTTGCATATAAATCAACAGAATATGTTTAAGCTACCATAATATATATAGTTATATATATATATATATATAAC
>JAHQCQ010021915.1:0-10331 GCA_023539305.1 Ilex asprella
AAGCTTTAACATCTCCCGATTCAGACTTATGGAGAGAAGCTGTAAATGATGAGTATGATTCACTCATAACAAATAAAACATGAAAATTGGTAGATTTACCTCCTGGTTGTAAAACTATAGGTTGCAAATGGGTGTTAAAGAGAAAACTCAAATCTGATGGAACGATAGATAAGTATAAGGCGAGGTTGGTAGCTAAGGGTTTTAAACAAAAAGAAGATTTAGATTTCTTTGATACGTTTTCTCCTGTCTCTAGAATTACATCCATAAGATTGCTAATATCTATAGCTGCTATACATAATTTAGAAATACATCAAATGGATGTAAAAACAGCTTTTTTGAATGGTGATCTAGAGGAAGAAATTTATATGGACCAACCAGAAGGGTTTATTCAACAAGGTCATGAAAATAAAGTTTGTAAATTGATTAAATCTTTATATGGCCTTAAACAAGCACCCAAGCAATGGCACGAAAAATTTGATCAGTGTGTTTTAGCTAATGGGTTTAAGACTAATGAGAGTGACAAATGTATTTACTTAAAGTCTGAAAATGGTGAACATATTATTATTTGTTTATATGTTGATGATCTTTTGATATTTGGCACTAGCTTAAATGTGATTGAGACTACCAAGACTTTGCTAAACAGAAATTTTGACATGAAAGACTTAGGTCAAGCAAATGTGATTCTTGGCATGAAAATCACAAAGAGTGTAGATGGAATTATGCTTGATCAATCTCATTACATAGAAAAAGTATTGAAAAAATATAACTTTTTTGGTTGTAAACCTGCTTGCACACCTTTTGATTCAAGTGTTCATTTGTTTCCAACAGAAAAAGAAAGTGATGTAATTAATCAAATAGAGTATGCAAGCATAATTGGTAGTCTTAGATATGCCACTGATTGTACTAGACCTGATATTGCCTATGCGGTAGGTGTACTTGGTAGATGTACTAGTAAACCAAGTATGGATCATTGGAATGCAATATACCGTCTTATGAGATATTTAAAAAGAACTATACATGTTGGTTTATTTTATAAGAATTATCCTGCTGTACTTGAAGGTTACTGTGATGCAGATTGGAACACCCTATCGGGTGATTCTATGTCCACTACAGGTTATGTTTTTATTTTAGGTGGTGGAGCCATAAGTTGGAAGTCTAAGAAGCAGCAGATTATTGCAAAGTCAACAATGGAAGCTGAATTGATTGCATTAGCTTCAGCTAGTGAGGAAGCTGGGTGGCTTCGTGATTTGCTGTTTGATATACCTTTGTGGGACAAACCAGTGCCACCTGTGTTAATCCATTGTGACAGCAATGCCGCAATAGGTAGAGTACATAATAAGTACTATAATGGAAAATCCAGATCTGTGAGAAGAAAGCACAGTACTGTGAGATCATACCTAAATAATGGTGCGATCAATGTTGATTATGTGAGATCAACTGACAATCTTGCTGATCCGTTAACAAAAGCTCTAGCTAGAGAAAAGATCTGGAGTACATCGAGGGGGATTGGACTAAAGCCCATATCTGATTAAGTTACATATGAGGATACCCAACCTAGGGGCTGGAGATCCCAAGAACTAGGTTAATGGGACAAACGAATCATAGAGTAACTTGGTTTATGAGACATGTACCAATGAAATTCATATCATTGAAATTTTATATTCATTGTCCATCCCTATGGTGTAAAGTACATGTGATCTCGTAACGAAAAATTGAAGGATGAGATCAATATCTCTTAATGAGTTCTATAGCCCTTTTTGGGTGGGATGTCTTAGTTACGAGAACATCCTTGATAGACTCACCTATATGAGTGTGGAAGACGGGCCACTTCCTATGAGAATTGGGCTAATTCTCTAGAGCACTCAAGAAACTGGGATAAAGCACAAGGCCGAAAATGTGCTGGTTTTTGAAGCTTGGTTTTTAGACACCTTGAATATCATGTGTGTGATATGGTTCTACGTATCCTCAAGTAGTCATCGTTTAAAGGCTACGTCCACTTTGACTCTAGTACGGGAACATTGAAGCACTAAGTAAAGGTTTAAAGGCATTGCCACTTTTGCAATGCATGATATTCTATTTATTGCCCAGTTACTTATATAGTGTATCTTTTATTAAAATAAGTGGGGGATTGTTAGAATATTTTAACTAAAAGAGTATTTTTTAAGTGTGGGAACTCAATCCCACATCGACAAAAAGTGTTAGAATATTTTAACTAAAAGAGTATTTTTTAAGTGTGGGAACTCAATCCCACATCGACAAAAAGTCCAAAGAAACTTGAGTATATATATAGACTAGTTTTATTTAGCCTTTGAATTAAAGAGAGTCTTGAGACTCTCACGTGCGCAGGGGGGGGACTAGCGGAGGAGATACGGATTTCTAAAATCTACGATCCACATGGTTGACCCTAGTCCACGACCTGGGTATTGGGTGCCCCTGGCTCGCCTAAAAGAACTACAACACAGGCTAGTATTAAACCCACTTTTTAATATTTGCTTAATTATTTTCTACCATTACTTCTATAATAAAATGTCAGTTGCTGAATACTAAAAGCCTCTAACGGCTAGTATTCCAACAGTCATATTTCTTATTGTCCAAATTAAATATAGAAGTAATTACAGACTATTAAAAACTTGTATTCTCTGTATATATATATACACATATATTTTCAGTAAATCAATATCAATCTCATATCAACCTTTCTGTATAAGTGTCTGGGCAATATTCAAAGGTGTGTGTGAAGCTTCTGCTTCATTCGATTGTGCAGATCCGAGTGAAGCTACAGTCAATAGGCTGGGCTGTTGTATCCTGGGGACGACGCGTTGTTGCCTTCTGCTCTGTGATAATCTCATAAAGGGGCGCGAATCGTCTTAAGAGAGCGACCTAGTCCGCGCCTCACCCTGCCGTTCACTTTATTTGGATCCAAACTTTTCCAACAATATCAAAAGAGGTACCAAAGGAGTTAACGTAATCTTCCTGTCAAACGTGAATATTGGTAGAGGTGGAAATGTGAGTAGTGGTAGAGGTGGAATTGTTGGCAGAGTTTCAAGTGTGACTGCTGGGACTGGTAGAGCCAATTTTGTCAAAGGTGAAAGAGGTACAGCCGGAAGTACCCGAACCATTACAATTCTTCTGGATGTAGAATATGCAAAATGCTTTAAACTTGTGTTTCGCTTTCCTTTCATTAACTTGCACTTTCGATCAGTTTCACTCTCTACCTCTGCGTTCTTCAAAGCAAATGAACTATTGATGATTTAAGGCCATAAATGCAATTGGTAAAATGCTTGGAACAAGCAAACTGTCCTTTCATGCTGCTCTATGATTGTAGACAAGCCAAACATTTATTTGCTAGCGGGTAAAATATACTTTAACCCTCTTAATTATGATTCTTTTTTTTTTATTTTACCTCTTCAACTATTGAATTTGTTTATATTATTCTCTCAACTATTTCAATTATTTCACTTTACCCTAATTGCAAACGCTTATTATTTTTTTGAAAAAAAATTGCTGACATATCGGGACAAAATAAAATAAAATAATATTTTATTAAATACATAACAGATGTTAATAATTGGGGCGATATGAAACTAATCATATAATTGAGAGTGTAATATGAAAAATATCATAATTAAGGAGGCAAAATAAAATAAAGATCATAGTTGAGGGATCAAAATATAATTTGTCTTTTGTCAACACTTAAATAACATTTTGGCTGCCATTACAGGAGCCTATGAAAACATTTCAATGCAATTCAACACTTCTTGTATATATCTACAGCAACAAAATTAGGATTCGGCTTTCCCTGAGATGTCATGAAGATTTTTGCCGTGTTTGCTTTTGGAACTTTAAGTCAATACTTCTGGATTCTTTTTTTGATGAATTCAGAAATTAGGACGAATTCCTAGGATTTCTTAGCAGTACAGTTACTTCTTGGTAGAGACAGTCCGACACAAATGGAGGACTATATTAGATAAGGACCCACTATTATGATGTACAACAAATAGGTAAAATTAAATATAATTGTAAGACCTCGTACTAAAATTAAATAAGAATAATATCATATTAATATTTCTCTTAAGATGAATAAGAGGATTGTAGAAACTTCGAATCATTGTTAAAATACTGATCATGAAGTTTGAGTTTCAGACGAATTGACTTTCGCGTCAAACTTAGTTTTGAAGATGCTTAAGCTTAGGAATATTGATTAAGTAGGTTTTTAAATATTTTTAGATCAAAATATGATTTTCATTGAATCCAGAATGTCGAGAAACCTTGGAAAAGGTAATTTGAGGTATACTAGAATTTAGAAAGTATTTCAGAGTTAAAACACATTTTAGAAAGAATTCGGGTAGGAAAGAATTTCACATTATCTTAGTATTTTTTGTCATAATTTTTTAATCTAAACTTCAATTGAGCTGATTTTTGGACATTAGAAACTAGACTTCAAAGACTACAAAAGTTTATTTTACGAATTTTTTTTGAATCAACTTCTAAATAGATGAAAACTGTTCCTGAAGTTGGAACAGAAAGTTGCAATAGTCCAGACGCTCCAAGCACAATCAATAGTACTCCTTAGCCAAAAAAAATTTATATTTCTTAAAAAACAGTGACTTTGAACTGTCCAGACGCCCAAGGACCATTTGGACGCTATGCTAAAAACGGTCTTGCTCAATTTTAAGATTTTTCTCCATTTTTTTCACCATATAAATTTTATAAGGACGTCCCTTTAGCCATATTTTATCAGTTTTCAACCCTAGACAATCTTAGAGAACAAGAGAGGAGAAGAGAAACACAAGATTCAAAAGGGATTCTCACGGGGTTTACACACAAACTACGGAATCAAGATAGGAGATTCTTCTTGAGTTCTTTCATTGAGACTTAAGATATAATTATGCATGTTTTCAATCTTCTTTATAATTTTATGATAAATATGCACGAGTTCTTGATTTCTTTATTATTGGAACATAGTTTTGAATAAATTACACATTTGGGTTCAAGAAATACTTGTTCTTGAATTTTCAAAACCTAGTTTTTCCAAAATGCATATTCTATTGTAAAAGTCATATGGATTCTTGATTTCTAAATTCATCTTCATGATTAAATCATATTTTCGGTCAACTACTTGTTCTTGCTCCAAGAAATTATAATTTTTTGGGCAAAACCCTAGAATTTTGATATCGAAATTGTGAAGGTTTTCTTGATAGATCTCTTGCATATTTTAATTGTTTTATTAGTGCAATATATTGAGAATTATGCAATTGTGATACTTGAATTGTTAATGGAAATTGTGATTTGTTAAGATTGTAGTTATTGAGAATATTGTGGTCTCATTTCTTGTATGGTTTGTTGTGATAAACTTGAATTTTCTTCGAGAACTGCTGTAAAGTGTTAGAAGTTAGTCTATCCCTGTGGTGGTGAGATGGTTGTCTAACACTTGTAGCGGATTGTTGTTTGTAAGAGCAATTACTATTGTTCACGTAGGTTCGAGGCTGAGAGATTGTATACCTTTACTTGAAAAGATTTATCAATGTCGTGAGAGATGGTATACGTCATTCCTAAAGTGGTTTGTGATTTGGTCCTATGGGGAATGATTAAGACTGTGTGGTTGTGATGGGTGAACGAAATAGAATCGTTGTGTAGATTCTTGAGAAGCAACCAGCATACATGAGAATAAAGATGAACCAACATACATGAGAATGAGGATGTGTAAAATCCGAAAAAAAAAATCATTATTATTATTAAAAATCTTAATTAAATGGGTAAAATAATAATTAATTATTAAAGTACGGGTTAAAAACGTAAAATTCTAAAAAAAATAATAAAATTATATATATGTTCACTTTTGGGTTTTTCTTCTCCAGCCGGCAAGACAGAGAGGGAGAGAGTAAAGGTAAGTTTTATTTTATTTTTCTTTTTCCTTTATTTTCAGATCTACGAAGATTTAACCGTTTAATCGTTTTAAGCCAAGAATTAAAGTTGCTCTACTCAGCGAGAGTTACACAACGACACCAAATATCGTATTTTTCTCCAAAAATATCGAGTACGAAAATTTAGGCCTAAGACTTGGGAAGCTGAATTTGGACTTTCTTTGGAGTCTATTACGCGGGCTCACGCTACAAGAGGTAGGGTTTCCCCTATTTAGATGTAATTTCAACCTAAAATATGACATATGAAATGGGTAGGCCAAGGATGTATATCACACGTTAGGTCTTGACTAGTGTAACTAGTGGGTCAAATATATGATTTATAATTAATTTTATAATTAGTGAAATTCTATTATGATTAACTTGGTATAAGTTAATGTTAGCGATTTAAAGTATGTTAATTGTACATTAGTATGACCTGATGTTTTAATGACATATCAAGTTTAATAAAATTATTAGCTTGCTATATGATTATGAAATAATATGTATGTTAAATGATTATTTAACATATGATTATTATGGTTGACTGGTGCTTATGTTCATAGAATTAATAAACATGTTATTTATGTAAATTGATTATGCCTCTTGGTGTTATTTAAATGTCTAGGTGAATACAAGTATGTTGATTATCTTACATAACATGCTTGAGATTGTGTTAAAAATGTCATTATATTAATGAACATTACAAATGGTATCAAAGACAATCACACATTGTATTGCATTATGCATGTGTTGCACTACATTCATGGGCACTGACATGGGTGGGAGTGTGTGCATGGTATAAAATCAATCACCACATAGGTGGTTGATCGTGGGCTCGGGAAAGTCGCACCAAGGTACGGCTGAGTCGCACGGAAGATTAAATGAATAAATGTGTCGGAGATAGCAAGAAGGGCTAGATTCCCCCTCGGGTGCAAGACCCGCTTACTTGGTTTATACACTTTCCGGCGGTGCAATTCCAAAAAAGTGTAACGGCGTAAACGGAGCCGCAGGTGGGATGTCCTGAAGATCCGTTAATTCTCCCCACAAAGACACAAGACAATAAATTAATTAGTCATTGAGTGTACATAACACCAATGACAGGGGGGCTTGGAATGTCCGGATACATACGCATGACATTGTATGTGTTGTTGGAGCTCGGGATGGGGCTCAGTGTTGGTATTGCTTGCGTGAGTCTCATCTCATGGCATGACATGATTTATGACAATTGTTTATAATAAATATATTTGAATGAATGCATATAATGATTGTTACTTGCGACATTTCATATGAATTTAGGTTGAGAGAAATTCTCTATAGGTGTTATCCTATTGAGCGTTGGCTCACCCTTTATGGGAACATTTTTCAGGTATCGGTCAAGCATCTACCGAAGGCGAGGCCATGGGCCCGCTTTGACGACAGAGCCGATTTGTGGCTCTTATTTTGACTTTGTAGTCCCTTGTGTATATTTACTTTTGGCCTTGTATAATTTTTGTAACAAAAACTTCTTTTATATTAAAAAGGCATGTATATGAGACTTTTTTGAAATATTTATTCTTTGATGAATGAATGAATGTACGTAGTGATGATAATTATAGTAGTATCCGATAATATGCAATTAAGTATGATAAATGGACCCGGTGTGGTCAATGTTGTATATTGGACCTCGGATGGGTCAATGGTGTATGATTTTACAGGTTGTGTTTTGGGTAAAGTTTATCGTACAAAGGAGACTCCGTCCAAATTTTGTTAAGTTATGGACCCCGGTAAATGGGGCATAATAGCGTGATATCGAATTACATAATATCCACGGGTATTCCGCGGGTTGATGGGTGATCAACCGGGTAATTACGAACACCCGGACTTTGGGGCGTCACAGGATGAAACAACATACATGAGAATATGAGATGATGCTACTGAGTTAATTATTGATTGCTTTAATTTCTTGCATGTTTATTCATGTTATTGATTTACTGTATTCCGTACACTTGAGATCATTACTATTGTCATAGTTTTACTCTAAAAAATTTATATATGCTATTTTTGAAAAAAGACTTGCCTTCTTTTTATTGTTTTAAAATATTGTTGGGATTTGAGAGGGATTTCGTACGGGCTTTTGCTCATCCCCTACAACACACTTACAAATTTTGACATATAAAAGGATGTCAATGTGGATGAGCATATTGATTACGAGCCATTGAAGGATCAAGATGTGAATCCTACCTTAGAGGAATAGAGTTGTTTTATTTTTGGTTGAAAGTTTGGCAGAGTTTTATGAAACAATATTTCATCTAATTTAATTATTCTGGTGCTAGATACTATTTGATTTTGAATTGTAAGTTGGAGAAATTACCATGTGTTATTGGAGTATTTATTATTTGTCAGATGAATAGATGGTTTATTTTTTTTATGGTTATTGTAGTTGCTCTCATGATTGAATGATTTTAGATAGTAATATCTTTCAAGGTAGATTTTGGGGCCTTACAATAATTATTAAAATTACCATATAATTATCTAAAATTGATATTTGATATCTCTTGGTTTTGAGATACAAAATTACCAATCTAGTTTTTGCATTCCAGTTGGTGTATAAACAGTTCATTAATTGAAGTTGAATTCAGAGATCAAAATATAATTAAGTGTACTATCAATTGACAATGTAAAGAAAGCGACTTGAAATTTATCACACTAGCAAAATTATTTTCCAAAGACTGAATGTCGGTAGGAATTTCAAATTGTGATCTATTCATACTTACTCTATTTTCTATTCCTTTTTTGCATTTTTTATGTGCTGTCAAAAATTAATTAAGCACAAAATTTAACCCAGAATTATATGTTTGGAGATAACTCATCTTATTGATATTTACAGAAAATTTGGTAAGATTGAGAAAACAAAGGTAACATAGAGGCAGTCATTCAATTATGTTGTGTCCGAATTAGCTCAACACACTCTTGTTCTATTTATAATTTTGTATAATTAGTTTGTATCGTATATAGGTCATACTTAGTGAGTTTGTGTCGCATATAATCGGATTCGTATTAACCCATTTATTTGAGGGGTCTAACAAGTGCACTCTCAATTTTACTAAGACTATGCCCAAATTCGTGAATTCCGGATTACTTTTTTATTTTGTATATCTATCTACACTACTTATAAATGCCAATATTTGTGAAATTTATTGATTTCCTATTCTATCCTTTTTTTTTTAGTATAAAGTCAATAAAACCCATATATTAGTTTCCTCCAATTTGTATTTGGTATACCTATTTGACTTATATGTTTTTTTGAACTCTATTATTAACAGTATTTAATTTCTAAATTTTATATTATTTTCAGTCAATTTTTATTTCCTATACCTATTTGACTTCTAAGTTCTTTTAGACTATTTTATTAATTGTATTTGATTTGTGAATTCTTTTGGACTTATTTGATGATGCACAAATTGACTTTGCACACCACCTGTCAAGTAATCAGTAATAAATGCGAGAGAGAGAACAAGAATTTATAGTGATTTGGTTAATGTGACCTACGTCCACTTTAAATGACTATGGTCGCTGGGTACTTTATTATTTCAAGTGAGTAACGAGAGCAGAGAGTTACCAGCTTTGAAAGATAGGAGAGAGTTATGCTTGACTAAGTGTGATATGCTCCTCAAATGTTGACGGAGCTTACAATTTATAGTCGCCTTATAACAGATTTAGGTGAGATATTAGAAACTAAGTGACTGATCTGTTGGCGCTGACGATCTTTTCTCAACGGGCAAGGCAGTTATGGTACTTTCCATGAGATTCGGTCAAAGAATGAAGGAAGGGTTGACTATTTTCAAGGTGGCGAGGATGAGACTCCTAGATACTCCCTTGGTGATGTAGCTCCCTGAACCTGATGAGCTTGACTGGGCTTTGACCATCTTGAGCTTGACTTGCTGGATCTTTATAAGTGAGCTCTTTAATTTAAGTTGAGCTTATAATATAAGTTGAGCTTATAATATGAGTTGGGCCCTTCGGCCTTACCCATCATTATTTATTAATAGTGCACTTGAATAAAGTTTTCTATATCTATGTCTATATTTATATAAATAAATAAAGTCCAATCTTTCTATTATTCTACATCCAATATATGTTATAGTAGATTTTTTTATAACAATATTGCATTGTTACAATACAAATAAAAGTATTGCAATTTAATTAATTTTTTTGACAAAAAATGTAATAAATTTATAATATAATTAGATGTGCAAATACTCAATAATAGTAATCTTATAATAAAGATTCATTATAAACAAAAGAAAAAATATCTAAGGGTCGAAGAGATACATAAACAAATAATATATTAAATACTAGAAGAAAGGTAAAATAGATCAATAATTAAGTTTGACAATAATTAAAATAAAAATTACTTAAAATTATATAATTTATTATTCAATTTAATTA
>JAHQCQ010021916.1:0-10325 GCA_023539305.1 Ilex asprella
AGACTTACGCAGTCGACATACCTTTCCAGCATACTCCCCCTCACCACGAAAGCCCGGTGGTGCATCCATATAAATAATCTCATCCAGATCACCTTGAAGAAACACATTCTTCACATCTAACTAATGAAGAGGCCAAGAGTACTCCGCAGCCAGAGAAATAATCAGCCGAAAAGTAGTCAATTTTGCCACAGGGAAAAATGTAGCACCAAAATCACGACCTGGTACCTGAGTAAAGCCTTTCGCCACAAGCCTAGCCTTGTGACGATCAATAGTACCATCCGCAAGAAATTTCAGGGTGTAAACCCAACGACAGCCAACAGGCTTCACCCCTTAAGGTAAAGAAACAAGATCCCATGTATGATTACGCTGAAGAGCGTCCATCTCCGTTTGCATAGCAAGAACCCACTGGGGTTCCCGCATAGCCTCTGAAACAAAACAAGGAACTGGCGTATCTGATAAGGCCATGCTATAAGCTCGAAATGTAGGAGATAGATCACCATAAGAAATATAAGCAGAGATCGGATATAAAATCCTAGCATTCCAACCATAACGATCAACTGGACGGCGATTACGCCGCGAATAACGACGTCCTAAATCATCATCCTCCTCCACTGACAAAATCTCATCAGATAAAGTAACTGGCTCAGTACCTGCAATCTCATCAGTACTAACAACAGGTGCATCAAAATGCTCAACAAACTGAGAAGTATTACCTGCATCGCCAGAGGTAGAGGGGACATCAGCAGGGGAATGAGAGCAAGGGCGACGAACATAAACCTGCAAAGGAGGAGAGACTGGTGACTCTGTATGGACAGGAATGAGTGGATCTGGAAAGGAGGGGCTGATGACTCTATAGTAATTGTGACCAATGACTCTGACTCCTGTGGTAATAGAAAATCAAAAGGAGTATCATCAACTGGAGAGACAGACGCAGGATTGGAAGAAAAATAACGAATATACTCAAAAAATGTAACATTTAGACTGTGATACATATGTCGCCTAACAGAATCATAACACCGATATCTCTTAGACTGATGACAATACCCCACAAAGACACAACGAATTACTTTATCATCAAGCTTATGACGAGTAGGAGACTGATCCTGAACAAAACATGTGCAGCCAAAAACACGACAGGGAACCGAAAAAAGTGTCCGCTCAGGGAATAAGACCTGTAAGGAAGCTCTATACTAAAGAACACGACTCGGTGTACGATTGCATAAAAAAGTAGAAGTCAAAACAACAAAATGCCAATAAGATTTTGGTACCCCTATACCTCTAAGCATACAACGTACCATTCCTATTAGACTTCTATTTTTTCTTTCAGCAACTCCATTTTGCTCAAGAGTATATAGACAAGTGAGTTGCTGAAGGATACCCTGAGAAGAAAGGTGAGACACTAAGGCATCAGACACATATTCTTTGGCATTATCCAAACGAAGAGCACGAACAATGACATCGAATTGTGTCTTAATCATCTGTAGAAATTGAGTGATGGCAGGGAGTACATCAGACTTCCTATGCAAAAGGTAGACCCAAGTACAACGGGTATGGTCATCTATAAATGTCACATAATAACGAGCACCTGAAAGAGCAGTAACAGGAGAAGGTCCCCAAATATCAGAGTGTATTAGGTCAAATGGTTTGGGTGACTGGTGCATGCGAGGAATATAACTGGTCCGAACATGTTTTGATAGGGAACAGATAACACAGTCTAGTTTACCACTAACACAAGCTTTGCTCAAAGCAGGAAATAGCATACATAAATATTTAAAATTTGTATGCCCAAAACGGTCATACCACAACTGAACAGTTTGTGACGAAAAATCATAATGACAAATATTAGGTAAAATACTAGCATGCAAACTAGGAATAGATAAAGACAAAGCAGGTGATGAAGGTAGAGGCGGAGAAACTGGTAAAACTGGAGGTGGATCACCTAGATAATACAATCCATCTTTCTCATGTCCCCTGATAATAATCCTCCTAATACTCAGGTCCTGCAAACAACACGAATAAGATAAGAACACAACTGCATAGTAAAAATCTCTGGCTAACTGATGTACAGATAATAGATTCATGGCCAACTTGGGCGCATGAAACACCGAACGTAATGTAAAGTCATCTGGGAGACAGACTGTACCCCTACTAACAATAGAGACATGTGTACCATCTGCTAACTGAACTTGAGTATGTAACTGCTCGTCAAAAGAGGTAAAATGATGGGCCTCACCGGTCATATGACCATTCGCACCCTAGCCCAGCATCCAAAAGGGGGATGGACTGGCGCCAGTAGTAGTCGAACCTCGAGAAGCCAAGACTGACATAAGTATATCCAAGCGAGAAGTGATAGCATCTATATCACTCTACCAAGGAGGAGCAGTAGCAATAGTAGTAGGAGCAATGACTGTAAGTGGTGGTGCTTCAACAATGGTAGTAGTACGACTGCGAGGAGGCGACTTAAGCTCCAGATAGAGCTTCCAACAAGCAGTCTTGAGATGTCCGATTCGGCCACAATAATCACACTGACAGAAATCCCTATGTCTACGTTGATGTGGAGTACTGCGACGGCACTGTGCCAAGAGCTGTCGACTCCTATACCCGGTGAAAGTACTAACAGATGTCTCAACGGTAGGGGTCTCAACTCTCTCAGTAGTAGTCATATCATCAATAATAATAGGACACCTGTGATAGAGATAAAAACAACTCTAAGATAAATATAGAGATAAAATAAGGGAGAACAATATACCTCCAGTCGAACTGTAGCAACAGATAAAAAAGCTTCAGAAAGCTCTCAAATAATCACCGGATAAGAGGATCCGCTCGCTCCTAAAAAAAACCTATGACTAAGTCACAACATAAATCGCAAGCCGGCAATGGGCTGGACAATGGCCCAGCAGTAGGAGTTCAGTTTTAGACTTTATTGTGGGCTGGCTTGAGCAAAATCAGACAGGATGCCAAGCTGCTCCTCAAGGTCCTATCCTGTGTGTCAACAATTGTGGATTCTTTGGAACTACAGCAACCATGAACATGTGTTCCAAGTGCTATAACGATTTGACTTTGAAGCAAGAACAGGCTAAACTTGCTGCATCATCCAACAATTGTTACTGGAGCTGTGTTGGAGTTGGATGTTCTCGTAGTTGTTGGCACACAGGCTGGTTCATCAAGGTTGCAAGTTGCATCAACAGAAGCATCGGGTGCCTCAACACTGAATGAGAAGGAAGAGAACGTTAAAGAAGGGCCGAACAGGTGCAACACTTGCAGGAAACGCGTTGGCTTAGCAGGTTTCAATTGTCGGTGTGCAACAGGAGTGGACAGCGAGGTATATGGTGTCGGTGTATGAAGGTGGGTTTAATGTTTTCTGGTTTGTATATTCTGGTCGCTGCAGTGGGCTGTTTGGTTTTGCTGATTTTGTCTTTTGTGTTCTAAGTTTTTATCTTTTGCTGATTCTAGGACTGAGTTTTGTTGATATATTATATGTTGATACCAGCTGGTTCGCTGCCGTATGCTGTGGTTGCTGGGTGGAGTGGGATGTTTGCTGGGAGGCTGTCGGTGCTACTGGGCAATATGTAGGAGGGGCAACGGCTGGGTCGTTTGGTTATGACGATTGGCGGAGGCTAGGGTTAGGGTTGGTGGCTCTGATACTAACTTGGAATAAACATGAGTGAAAAGAGATCCAAACTAAGTGTAGAGCCCCAGTATTTATAGTCAAATAATAAAGGTATAATAAGGGTAAAAAAAGTAAAAAGAAAAACCCTAATAAACTAGGAAATCCCTAATAAACTAAGCTATAACTCCAACAGGGTTGAAGAGTACAACAGGCCAAAGTCGGTGAGGACAAATAGCCGGTGGTGAAGAACAGCGGCACTTCTCCAGAGAAGGGTACAAAATCAGTGGAGCAATCTCACAGAATAAGGAAAGCGGTGAATGAGGCGAGTAACGAGGGAGAGATTGGATTAATAGTCAAAGTTTAAGGAATCTCTACTATAGAGGTCATAAGTGGGAGGCCAAATATGTAAAGAGGATTGATTGGGGAACCAAAGGAATCATCAATAAACAAACAAAATCTATCATTAAGGGAAACCGAGGTAAATGAGGAAGGTAAGCAAAAGAAAACTGAAAAATATGCATCCCGAGAAAGAAGGCAATACAATAGTAATTAGTGGGGTTGATATTCCACGAGTTATGGATAGTAGTTTGAACGTTCCACGAGACGGACTTAAAGGCCCGAAGTTTGTGGATGATATGGGAAGGGGGGTTTGGTTGAGTGGAGCAGTCAGTCTGGATCAGTGTGTGACAAGGTGGCCCAATGGGCTTTGGAAGATTTTATGGATACACCCATCTCTTTTCTGGCCCAGCCCAGAACATTACCTAAGTTGGGGGAAACAGAGGCAACTGAGGCAAACATATGCAATCCGAATCCTATAGTCACGAAGAAATGGAGGAGAAGGGAGAAGGGTTCTACACCTATGGTGCGCACAAAGTCTCAGGAGGATTCCAATGGCAAACGAAAGCATGGTGAAGGCAAAGGGGGCTAGCTTCCATTTTTGGGAGGGAGTGCAAAGAAAAAAGTTAAGGTAAATTTTATCCAGAGTGATTCAATTTTGATAGATATGGAAGAGGTAACGGTGGGAATTGAAATCCAGTCCCACCAATAACCATGAAACTCCTTAGCTGGAACTGCTGGGGACTGGGGCACCCTCGGACAGTTCAGGATCTGCGCGATTTCGTAAAGAAAGAGCGGCCCGATTTCGTTTTCTTGTCAGAGACGAAGTATAATTCTAGGAAAATTGATTTTTTAAAAATGAGTTTTGGTTTGTGTGGTCTGGCTGTAGAGTCGCAAGGAAATTCTGGGGGTTTAGCGTTGTTTTGGCAAAAAGGGTTGAATGTAGTGCTTCAGAGCTACTCTCGAGGTCACATTGATGCAGTGGACCATGAGAGGGGGGAACTTGGACCGTGGAGGTTGACAGGAATCTATGGGGAACCAGAGCTATCGAAACATGGAGATACTTGGGCATTGCTAGAACAACTGAGAAGTAGTAGTAATTTGCCCTGGGTATGTGCGGGGGACTTCAATGAAATAGTTTCACAAACCGAAAAGAAGGGGAGAGCAAGAAGGGCGGAATGGCTAATGAGAAACTTTCAGCCAGCTCTTGATAATTGTGCATTGATAGATTTGGAGTTTGAAGGTTTTCCTTTTACTTGGTGCAATAATTGGAAGGAACCTAACACTGTGTGGGAGAGGCTTGATAGAATGTGTGCAAACATGGCATGGGTGACGAGATTCCCAAATTCAAGAGTTTGTCATAAATTCTCGAAGGAATCAGATCACTACAAAAAAATTTTAGACAGTAATTTGGGGTTGACAACTTAGGTGTGGCGTCCAAAGAAAAGATTGTTTCGTTTCGAAGCAGCATGGGTGAAGAGAGAGGGATGCGAGAAGGTTATTCAGGAGGCCTGGAATTCTAGTGAGCACCTTTCAGGGGTTAATGGGTTCACAAAGAAAATGCGAAAGTGTAGAGTGGAGCTACTTAAGTGGAAATAGGTGAGCGTGGGTCATATTCCAAATAAGATAGAAGCTTTGAAAGGTAAGATAACATGTTTAAGGGAGGGCGGTATAACAGAGAACTCAAGGCAATAAGCTCGTATTGTGGCTACAGAGTTGAATAATTTACTTGATATGAAGGAGACTTATTGGCATCAACGGTCGAAAGTCCACTGAATGAAGGAGAGGGATAAGAATACAGCTTTTTTCCATGCTTGGGCATCCCAACGGCGGAGAAGAAACACAATTGTTAAGCTTAAGAATAGTGAAGGGGGCTGGTGTGAAAACTCAGAAGAAATGGAACAAGTGGTTGTCTGGTATTTTAATAATTTGTTTACGTCAAGCAAACCACAAACCCAGGAGCTAGAGGCTATTTTAAGCAAGGTGGACCACAAGATAACGGAAGAAATGAATTCAAAGCTGCTGCAGACCTTTTATATTGATGAGGTAACAACTGCATTATCCCAAATGTTTCCTAATAAATCTCTCGGTCCTGATGGTATGTATCCTATTTTTTTCCAAAAATATTGGCATATTGTTTGGTCGAATGTCGCAAATTATGTCTTGAGTTTTCTAAATGGTGGTCAATTCCCCGTAAAGCTCAACTATACTCATATTGTTCTTATTCCTAAATGTGAAAATACGAAGTCTATGCATGAGTTTCGTCCAAGCAGCTTGTGTAATGTTATTTATAAAATTATTTCAAAAGTTTTAGCTAATCGTTTAAAGTATATTCTTCCCTCGGTTATATCTGAGTCCCAAAGTGCCTTTCTTCCTGGGAGGTTGATTACCAATAATGTATTAATTGCCTTTGAAATTAATCATTTCCTGAAGTGTAAGAATTAGGGTAAAAAGGGTCATACGTCTTTAAAATTGGATATGAGCAAAGCTTATGATAAGGTGGAATGGGTGTTCTTGGAAAAAATGATGATTAAATTGGGCTTTGATCCTAGATGGGTTTCTTTGGTGATGTTATGTGTTACGGCTGTTTCATATTCAATCCTGCTGAACAATGATTAAATGGGTTATTTCCATCCCGAAAGGGGTATTCGTCAAGGAGACCCTTTGTCGCCTTACTTGTTTCTAATATGTGCAGAAGGTTTAACAACACTCCTACGCAATATAGAGTTGCATAGTTCAATTACAGGAATCTCGGTGGGTAAGGGCGGACCACGAATCTCACATCTTCTGTTTGAAGCTGGAGCTGTTAGGTCAATTCTCAATATTTACGAAGCTGTTTCAGGCCAAAAGATCAACTTGGAAAAATCAGCAGTGGTTTTTAGTAGCAACTCTTCGGAGGCACAGGCCTACCAAGTTCAGCAAATTTTGGGGGTAGAACGGGTCTACCAAGATGATAAATACTTGGGCCTTCCTACTATGGTGGGTAAATCAAAAAGATAAGTATTCAGCAATTTAAAGGAAAGAGTGTGGAATAAGATGCAAGGGTGGAGTGAACAATTGTTATCTAGAGTAAGGAAGGAGGTCTTGATTAAGTCGGTGGTGCAATCCATTCCCACATATGCTATGGGTTGTTTTAAATTTCCGGATAGTTTTTGTGAGGAACTAGAGACACTAGCAGCAAGATTCTGGTGGGGACAAAGGCAAGGAAAAAGGAAAATATATTGGGTTAGTTGGAGAAACATGTGTACAAGGAAAGAGAAAGGTGGGATGGGTTTTAGAGATCTTAAGGCTTTTAATTTGGCGATGTTGGCAAAACAAGCCTAGAGAATAAATACAGATGTTAATTCACTTATTCATCAAGTGCTTAAGGCAAGGTATTTCCTTTCGACATCTTTTATGGAAGCAGAGATTGGGCATAGACTTCTTATACCTGGAGAAGCATCTTAGGAGCAAGGAAAGTTGTAGAGGCAAGCTCAAGATGGCGAATAGGGGACGGCTTCAAAGTTAATATATGGTTGGGTAGATGGTTACCCACCCCTATAAGCTTTAAGCCAGTATCTCCTAGAAGGGGTCTTTATCATAGTTCTGAATAACGGTAACCGTAACGGTGTAACGGACGCGGGTCATATCGGGCGTTACATAACAGTAACAGAAACCGAATATGTGAAATTTTTTTTTCAACTCACACCTCACCTAAAAATATATTTTTGCATGTTTCTACTATAAAATCAAGTCAATATGAATATTTAATGATCACTAAAATCATATAGACATGTTTGTATTGATGGTATCATTATATAATCTTTCAAAAATGATCAAAGTCGGTAATATTTATACTATGAGCTGTGTAAAATAAAAAATTTTAAAAAATAAAATATTGTTAGCCCATTTACTCAAAAGACAACTAGCCCATTAATGATGGGCCTTAAATATTATAGTAATGTAATAGCTCAATGGTCTGATAGATAAAAAAACACACAAAAAAAAAAAAACAGAGAACCCAAGTTGCTTTGTCTTCTCCGCCCAGTTGCCCAGGCTTCCAGAATCCCCACTCCTTCTCTCTGTTACTTCCATTCAAATTTCTACCTCTTTCTCTTCTCTTCTATCTCCTCATAACTCTTGCAACTTCATTCTCCCATGGCAACTCCATTAACAATGGAAGTCTCAATATCAGTCTGGTGACAGACCCTGTAAATCATGGTCTTCATAGACTCCAGCGAAGCCGACATGGAGCTCAAAACCTTGAAGGACATTGCGGTTGTCATCGGTGAAGTGAGACTCCTCCAGTAGGTGCTCAATCTAATTATTGTGTTAAAATAAAGGTGAAAAGTCCGGCAAATCTGTGCTTTGCTATTCACATGGCTTCTTGGGTTGCAACAGCTTGTATCGGACCGATTTGACCCTTATCGGCCGTTACAAGCCGTTACGGCTCCGTTACAGGCCGTTACAAATGTAAAATTCATTCTTGCCGAAAAATCGGGGTGTAACGGAATCGGTGGCCTTCGTTACCGTTATGTAACGGCCGTTACGCACCGTAACGACTGATTTTCAAAACCCTGGTCTTTATACTCCAACTAAGGTTGGGGAACTTATTAACAAGGAAATGCGGAGTTGGAATGATCAACTGGTGGATGAATTTTTTATGCCTTATGAGGTGTTGGTGATCAAAGGCATTCCACTTAGCAGATCTCCAATGGAGGATAGATTGATCTGGCACTATAATTCAAATGGGATGTTTTTAGTTCGAAGTGCATATCATAACATTATGGATCAAAGGCTGCTATAGGCAGGTCCAACCAATTTATCTCCCTCACCTAGAGCTGGACAAATGGACTGGAATTTTATTTGGAATCAAAAAATTCCAAATAAAATTAAAATTTTTACTTGGCGGGTCTGTTCTAACGTAATTAGCAGAGAAGGAGAATTGAGGTGAATGGGAGGTGTGCAGTGTGCCAAGACGAAGCTGAGTCTTTATTACATTGCCTAAGGGACTGCACTTGAGCCAAGGAAGTACGATGTTGCAGCTCTTTAAAGGTAGTTAGCCAACTTAAGTCCCCTAACCCTGGGCGGTGGTTACGTGAAGCTCATCAAGCCCTTCTGTCTGATGAGTTGTCATTGTTCCTTATTCAATGTTGGTTTGTGTGGAGAAATAGAAATTCTAGAATTTTTGAAAATTTAGTCCGAGATCCCATTGAAGTGCAGATGAAGGCAGCTGAATTTTGTAGTCAACTTTGGGAGGCAGCAATTCAGCCCCTTGCCGAGTATACTCCCAACGTTGGGTGGTCTCCTCCAAGAACAGGTACTTTCAAAGTTAATTTTGATGCCACTATATATGCAAATCAGAATGTCCTAGGAGTGGGGGTAGTCATACGAGATCATAGGGGGCATTTTGTAGGGGCATTGTCCAAGAGGTTTGCCACGAGTTGTGATATTCGGAAAGCAAAAACTATTGCAACGAAAATTGCAATTCAATTTGCAAGGCAGCAAGAATTAGAAGAGGTCATTTTGGAAGGGGATTAGATAAGTGTTATGAATTCTATAAGGAATGGTGATAGAGATTTTGATCCTCTCGAATCCATTTTCCAAGATATTAGTAGCATAGCGAGGAGTTTTCGATTTTTTGAAATTTCCGAAGTTCAACGCAATGGAAATAATATAGCTCATGAGTTAGCTCGTTTTGTTTTACAATTAAATAGTAGCGTTGTATGGCTGGAGCAGGCACCAGACTTTGTTATGCCTCTTCTTTTTGCCGACATTCCTGAGAAATAAAATTTTATCGTTGTTTCTCAAAAAAAAAGAAATCCTCCTACCAATTGATTAAACCAACTTTTTGACAAATCCACCAAATGAAACAGACCTAATAAATGACAAATGACCTTTAATTTAGAGTGAAATACATAATTAAACTTACATCTTCATACTAATATGGAACAGAAAAAAAAACACGTAACAATCTGAACAAATAACTCTTTAAGAAAAGAGAGGAATTACATAATGATATTTAAAAGCAACAACATTTCCTCTAATATTAACCTTCTGGTATTGACTTGAGAATAGCAAAGCATACCTATCATAGACAATGTTGATACACTAGCAATTTGACCATGACCATATAAAAGGATACGTGCAGTGCATACGACCCATCCATATATGCACAGAATGTGTGCCACATGCACATGCACGTATTATTTTTTGACAGTGTCTCATGCGTTTGTCATTCATTAAGCCTATAAATAAACACAAAAGTGAACCTCTTCCTCATAATCGTTTCGTTCACGAATACTTATAGTCATTAAGATTTATGAGAAATAATTGCAGCACTAGGTAAGCTCAAGGGTACCAAGAGGATAAAATAAGTAAGAAGTATATAAAATGTGTC
>JAHQCQ010021918.1:0-10322 GCA_023539305.1 Ilex asprella
TATATATATATATATATATATATATTTATATATGCACCCTCATATGAAAGGGTTTGGAATGATATGTGAAATTTGCAAAAAGTTTCTTAAATAATTATCTTATAGCTCGTTAAATAAATATTGTTTTTTTTTTGTACATCAGAAAATAAACAAAAATTAAACAGAGTTCCTAGAAAAGGCCACATTAGCCGAATTTGCTAACAAAAGATTAGCCAAAAAGGGAGGGGGATCCTCCAGCTCAACAAAAGGTTCTGACTGTTGGACGCCCAAATTGGCCAAGAAGTCGGCACACTGATTGCCTTCTCTAAGGGTGTGAATTATTGGAATGTGACTAGACTCTATAATCCTTCTACATTGCAAGATAACCATCCTGTTGGGGTGCGTGGCCTCTGGGTCCTTGGCTAGCAGCTTAGCAGCTTCAAGGGAGTTAGTTTCAACAATGATCTGGGTGATGCTTCTCTTCTGCACAAGCTCCAAGCCTTTGAATAATGCCCATAATTCAACATGCAAGCTTGTGGTCTCCTCCATTTTCCCATAGAAACCAGCTATCCATTTTCCTTGATCATTTCTGATAACTCCACCAACATCGGAGGGTCCAGGATTCCCTTTTGAGCATCCATTAGTGTTCAATTTGTTTCAGCCTGCGTAGGGAAAGACCAAGCAATAAGGAAAGGAGAGTAATTAGTAGTCTCAATAAGGATCTTTTGAAAAGCCTTAACAGTGTCCACGGCTAAAAGCCACGCTTCCCTAGCCACAACTCTAGGTAGAGATTTAATACCAGAGATACACTCTCTATTCCTATCCTTCCATATGCACCATAAGACACAAGCACACATGATGGGATAGTCAATGTCTTTCCATTCCTTGTTCTTCCTTAGTTTAAAATTCAAGAGGATACCAAGCTGATTAGAATCGACACCTTGGGACAAGTTAAAAAAATCCCACACTTTCTGGGCTTTTGGGCAATCGATAATAACATGCAGGGATGTTTCAACTAGGTGATGACATCTAGCACAAGAGGCTTCCCTAGTCATATTCCTTGATGCTCTAAGGTTGTAAGTGAGGAATCTATCATGTTGGACAAGCCACAAGAAATGTTTAATTTTATTTGGGAGCTTCAAATCCCAGATCCAGTTCCAATGAAGGGAAGAGGGTCCACTAGAACTAGCATGGGAAATAAGCTCAAAAGCAGCTTTAGTAGAGAACTTACCATTCCTCGAGAGACCTCAACAGATTGTATCCTGAAACTCAGCAGACAATGGACATGGAGATTGTAAAATCTCTAGCATAACAGAGTGAGGAAGAAACATACCTGCCTCCTGAAGGTTCCAGTTGCCACTGGTGTCAATGAAATCCGCCACCTTTTTGTTGAGATTTAGAAGCTCAGGATGCTCAATTTACTGAATTAAAGGGCTTTTTCCCCACCACTAATCAGTCCAGAAATAAACATGTTTTTCATCCCCAACTAACCATTTTGAACTCGTATCAACAATGTTTTTAGTCTTACCAATTGCTTTCCATGTTGATGAACAAGTGGATTTAGAGTTCTAGTTAAGCTTAACTTGATCAACATATTTGTTACTGACCACATCCACCCAGAGAACTTTTTCTTTATTTTTTACTTTCCATCCCAGTTTAGAAAGCATGACTAAGTTATTATCCCTATTCTTTCTCACACCTAATCCCCCATTTTTCCTATGAGAACACACCTTATCCCAATTGACAAGGTGGACTCTCTTTTTGTCAGGTGTGTCCCCCTACAAAAAATTCCTATTGAATTTATCAATCTTGTCACAAGTGGCTTGAGGTAGCCAGTTAGTTTGCATCACATGATTCGAAATTGTTGAAGTGACTGTCTTAACTAGGGTGGTTCTATCAACCAATGAAAGGGACTTGGTTTTCCACCCACTGAGTTTATTCTGAATTTTTTCAATAATAAATTTGAAGTGCTCTTTGGATGGACTGTTGTGCAAAATAGAGACACCTAGGTATTTACCTAGGTCATCAGTGAGAGGAATACCACATTTCTTGCTCAGGAAAATAGCATGGCTTTTACTTACATTAGGAGAAAAGAAAACCTTAGACTTATTCAAACAGATTTTTTGACCAGACAACAAACAGAATTCTTCTAGCACATCTTTAATCATAAGACAGTCTTTTTCAGTGGCTTATTCAAATAAATATTGTTTGGATGCTCTCATACAATATCACTTTAATACAAAGAAATTTATGAAAAAATGTATTTGCATGGTCGATAAAAAAGTACTTACATATATTACAATTACTAATATACCCCAATTGCAAAATATACAAATACTAGTCATAACTCGTACCTAAAGACATGATGAATCATAAAATTCGAACAACCAAAAAATCGATCCCACTATATTAAAATTTTTCAACAAGTGTATATTATTGTATATGGATAATGTTTGCAATAAAAATTAATCAAATATTAAATGATTAAATATGTGATAGAAATAAGTAATATGATGTTTTTAAGGGAAAAACTGTGTAAAAGATAAAAATTCAAGTTGTTATGTGTTTTATTATATAAATTTTTAATACCAATGGTGTTTGTGGAGCTGGCGATAATAGTGGTAAGATGACAATGGCGGTGGTGGTGGTTGTAGCAATGACGATGGTGATGCAGTGATAAGAGCAGTGGTGATAATTCGACAACTCTAATGGTGATGGTGGATGTGAAACAGAAAAGTGTTTTTGTGTAAAATTCTTACTATAGAAGTAGGGACTTTTATTTGTTACTTGTGAGGTTGTTTATGTGGTAAAACATATTTTAAGTTGTTCAAAAGTATATTGAATGAGACTTCCCACGTACCATTTTTTTGGTCTAAAATGCTTGCAATAAATCAAAAGATTCCAAAAAAAAAAAAAAATCTTTTTAAAATCATCACAAATATACTATATATGTAGTAAGATGCATATGCATCACTTTTGAGAATAATAGTAATGAAGGGAAGCATGATGAAGAAAGTTAGATTAGACAACAAAAATTAAAATATGTTGATTTTCGCAATAATATAAGATTATAACCTTCAAGAGCCTACAGTGGCGGAGCCAAAAATATAGTCCTAGGGTAGGCATACTTTAGTATAAATTTTACTTTGTCGTTCCCACACCCTTTTCGCATTATAAATCATATTTTACTCTACTAACCAAATAGATATAAAAAAAAAAAAGAATGAAAACACTAATTTTCATAAAAGGGTTAGACTTAGGGTCAAATTTTAGAAACAATCAAAAAGGACTAATAAAACCCCAAAAATATACAACCTAATTCACAGCAGAGCAAGTCAATTTATTACAATAGTATCTTTGAACACAATTTTTTTAAAAAAATAATGTTTTTCAAAAAACAATAACTTACAATCAAAAAGTCACAAGAATTTGACAGTCAAAAGATGTAACGATGAGAGAGAATGAAATACTTCATTCTTCTCTTAATCTCTAAGTCTCCAACGTGATGTTACTGGTGCAGGAGACGTCGTTCCTTTCTTTTTCACTTTGCTCGGCTTTGGAAAGAAAATATCAAAGGACAAATGAGTGGGCCAATAATTTTTGACTTAACATTTTTTTTTTTTGGGTTTTATTGACTTCAAGAGTTTTGTTATGAAATCAAGCCTTGTTTTTTCTTCCAGAATCTTGTACCTAACATCTTTGACCTAATTAATTTTGTTTTATCTAAAACTCATTACGGTGGGTCCAATTGAAATTATCCAAAAAATCTATATATCTATACTACTTCTAAATGTATCTATCTTGAAAAAAAAATTGAATCTCCTTTGTACCTTCTAACATTTCTTAAATATCCAAACTACCATGCACATGAATAAAATACTTAATATACTTGTTATAAAATACATATAGACAATATTGTCTAGTTTCCAATTGTTTATTTTGCATTTCTTTCATCTTTCCCTCGTAAAGTTATGTCTTTTACTCTTTGTAATCTTTTCATTTACCCATAATTTTCATTATAAAGCCATTTATATCATTTATGCCCTTTGGTCTTCCATTAATATTAATGTACATTAAAGAGTCCTAATGCATCTACTACAACTCATTGTCCCCCACAACTACTCTTTCCTCTTCCACCCTAAGCTTGCCATTTTCTTTGTCCTACAATCTACCACAAGTCTTCTCTATCAACGAATGTTACGTGAATGTTTGTGATCTTATAGTTTTTGCAAGAGTGTGTTGTTTTTTAATAATTTTAACGATGTTGTGTTAGTTTTCATTTTCATGGATTTGATTGGAAAATTCTCTTTTGTTCAATAGGTTTATGAGCACGTGTAGAGGAAAATCTTCAACCACATGTTCTTGAAGCACCCCAACATACAATGATTTGAGGAGGTAATATATTTACGAATTTGGCGTGGTTAAATGTTATTTTTTTCTTGACATTTGGGGCATGTATACAAGTTTGATGAACTGTTTGTCTCGATGTTTGGGTACATCTATAAAAGTTTGATGAACTCTTCCTACCTTATCCATAGTAAAATCCTCAATATTCCAAAATTTTAAATCATTATTTGTGACAACAAATACCATGTCCATATAATATTTTTGTGAGAATATATTAAAAAAATGTTACAAAATTGGGTTGTCAATATGGTGTTTTATATAAGGTAGTTGTTGAGCTGCAAAACTGGGTTGAAGAATTTGCTTCCCAATGTGCAAAGCTAGGATTTGAAAATTGAACATGGAAAAAAAACAAGCTTGCCACGTATCTACGACAGTGGCATCATGATTGTACATTGGGGACTTATCACAACTTTACTTGGTAACAGTCCAATTTCTTTCCAAAGTACTCCATTTGCTTTGAGTACCCATTTTCAACAAGGGTATTGACTTACTATTATTCTTTCATTGAGGTTTTACCATACTAATAGTTTAATTGATTGTATCCCTTATATTTTCAGACTTCTAGGACTCCATGCTTATGATGAATCAACTTCTTTTACATCACATGGTACAAAGTTAAAGAAAAGATTTGAAGTTGAAATATTTTTGAATTATTTCTCAAATTTAATTCTGATAGAATCATTTTATCTTCCTTCTATGTTAGAAATGATCTAAAATATTATTTGAGGTGAAAGGGTATTTGACCAAGGTTAGTTGGTACACAAATATGTTGTCAAAACTAGTAGCACCATTCATTTGTCGCAGCATATCATCATATTTCCTTAACCCCATTTTTATGTATCTGTTATTGAATGGATTTATAATGAAATCCCTCAAGGGGACAAATCAAGCATTTACGATTATGTTTTATTCTATTTTATAAAGCATTTGTACCCAAGATATAAGAAACTATATGGTTGTTTCCAACTTAGCATGCTCAATTTTGTTCCTCTATAGATGTATTCATTGTTAGTACAAAGTAGACTATGTTTTTCCTATTTTTTTTAATCAAAATGGAGGTTCTTTTGGGTGGATTCTTCTATGAATCAAAAACCCATATGCACTTTCTGGGTAAGGGCATTCACAACACCAACACCGAAATATGCGATTCAAAAAATTGAGTTGGGATATAATCGTCTCTTATTTTTCCTACTTATGATCAAATTACAGTTCCAATGGATCAATATTATTGTGCATATTAGTGTTATAATCTTATGTATTAAGTTAACATTGTTTTGCTTTGGTTGAAAAAATCTAAAGGTAGGCATTTTGTAGGTAGAACTTGCCGAGTGGCTTATACTACAACATATTAGCCTTTAAAAACAAAATTTCTAGAGGATTTACTTGTATATTGGCGCTGCAGAATAAGAAGTAAATTAAAATACTTAAGAATCTTTGTGGCCGACCAATTATTATGAAATCCCACCATATTATTTGATATTATATCTATGAACTTCTTTTTTTTTTTTGCTGATCAGTATATCTATGAAATCCTTTGAGTTATCTTTTGCTTGTCTAATTTTAAGATATGTTTATTATGACACAATTAAAATTTTATATTCAAGTTCATGATTCATAAGTCACCTCTGTTGCAGTGCATAACTAAAGTAAGTTCTCAATTTTAAATCCACATGTTTTAGTTTCTATGCTTTGTCCCCCTCCTTTAGCAATTTAAGTTTTCTTATGATTTTTTTGGTGTGTTGGTATATGTTTTAGAAATGTCCGTAAGTTTGTCATCTCTGCATTTTTTTTTTTGAAGGAGGTCGGGAACACAATGGTACAAACAATTTTGGCAACATAAGCAGTATGCTGCTCCCAATCCCATTTTAGTTTAACTAAAATAATGTGAACATATGCAGCTCACAATATTAGAGATTATCCCTTTATTTACCTTCTGTTTTTATATGCATAAATTGTAAATTTTAGAATCTACAATCCCCTATCAAATAAATATCAAGATACAAATTATTTTCATTTAGTCAATCAATAAGTTTTGTTTCTTATCAAAATTATAAATCTTTTTGGTCTACGTGCAACGCACGTACGTGCCTACTAGTATTATTAATAAAGTACCTTCGATAAAAAACTTTTGAATTCCTCTTCTAACCTTAAACAAAATTATATGGACAATTATACCTCACACTAATTCTATTTTGTCCTTAAATAAATATATGAACACTTATGGCTTAAATTATGAAAAATTGACATTGTGTGTACCCTTAAAGAAACCTACAAATTCGATGATTACCAATATATAATTCATAAAAGTCACTAATAAAAAAATATCTTCTAATTTTATCCTAACAAAATTTAATAAAGTCCATATTATAATTCCGTAACTGTGATTTAACAATAATATAAAATCAATATTATCCTTAATCCAAAGATTACTCTAATTGATTTCTCTCTCTCTCTCTCTCTCTCTCTCTATCTCTATCTCTTTTATGGATTCATAATATAAAACTAAAATTTTTCATTGGTCTAATATGTGTTGTAACTTATCTAAATTGTAGACCTTACAAATTCCAGAAATAGTGTATACAAGTTCTAAGAGTTCTTGAGAGCAAATATTAAGTTATAACAATGACTTATGAAATTTATACGGAGTCAATCCCTTTAAAAAATTGACTTTTGAACTTTCCTTCAGTTACTAATATCTTATATATTTAGATAAATCTAACAACGAATCTAGAATTAAATTTCTTTAACTATAGATAAGTTAGTCCTGGGGAATTCCCAAAATCCTAATCCCTCAAGATAAATGTTGCAGAAGAAACAAATCTTTGTAGCTGAAATATGTACGTCTTCTATCTATTAGTTTGTATGGAACTTAAAGTTGCATCTCGCTCTTGATCTATATTTGAAGGCACGCTATGATGATTTACTTGATTATCGTGCTATCTTGTGTTCTATTATAAAAATATAATATATTTTCTGGTGATTTTATCAAACTTTTCTCTCGCAAAGTTTGTATTATCATGATTCATGCAACTAATGATTATGAACTCTTAGCAAGTATAGTAGATTTATCACACAAAAACGTATAGTCTCAATCAGCCTTCCAGTATTCGTGGGGTGATCAATCAATCTTGAAGTAATCAATTTAGCATGTAGTCTAACTTTTTAAAAGATTATTGTGGTTGGAACACGTAACAACATATAATATATCTAGACAACAAGTATCAAGGGCATATACTTTGATTCGAAAGTGAATGTTTAATTATTTCAACATAATGATAAGAAATTACATCACCACAATAAATTAAACTTGTTCACGTGCAACACACATATGTACCAATGTGTCAAGTGACAACTTCACATTAAAAAATATTGTTGATAAATAAAATTGAGTATTCGTTTAATAGGAGTATGTATTGATAAATCAATGTTATAGGTTTAGCACAATGCATCTACATAAAAGAACAAGGAATTTACAGAGAATTAAAGAAAAATTTGAAAGCAGAAAAAATAGAATCCTAAAAAAGGGCGACATAAAAAACTAAGTCTTACATTTGGGAAAAATTGTCTACTTGACATTTTATCTGATTTAATTTTAAGAGATCGAAGGGTTGCCAATTAAACTATATAAAATTGGTTTGATCATTAATTATTTTTAAACTTTAAAAGAGGAGATTATTATGAAAGGTATGTGTAAATATGTGGCTAATGTATTTTACCATATTTACAATTAAACTATAAAATAAGACTCATAAATTTCAAAAATACATTTTGAAGCAATTTTTGATAATATTCATGTTTTAAATAAATTAACATATATACTAATATGATAAATATAAAATCAAAATTATTTTTAAAAATAATTTACGTGCAACGCACGTATGCAATATCTAGTATATAAAAAATATAAGTAATTCTTTTTTATTTTTTTCAGGGAGGCCTAGTCCTCCCCTAGCCTCTACCTCCCTCTATCATTAAGAGCCTAATTGATTCCTAAGAATACTAAAACAATTGGAATTGAAAGAGAAATCGTCTCTGAATTTTATTCAAAATAATCCAAAATTATTGAATATGTTTTCATCACAATATAAAATTAAGAAACCCTAATAACCCTAAATTAGCATAAAAATCAAGTAAACACGCAATATTATGAAAATACCCAAACAACGAATAAAGAAACATAAAAGTGTCATCAATGTCATTTTTTGGCTTAAAAATGACTGCATTAAAGGGTTCAATCTTTTGCTCAGCTCACCAAAAGTTTTGCAGAATGGAATTTTTTGTAATTTTCTAACACTGTCGCAAAATCAGCGTTGTTTTCAATGGTCTTGATCTATCATGCGGTCTTCTACTAAATATGGTGCATGTATTAAACATACAATTGGGATGGACCTGATGGTCGGAACTCCTGGTGGTTAAAATCCCTATAACCCTTGGGTGCCGAGTTCGAGACTCCCCCTTTCCTTGTGCAGTAGCATCAACCAAAAAAAAAAAGAAATATGCACCTAGGATGAAAGCATCACTATTATTCATTGAAATAAACCAATACTTCAATGTATCAAAATAAGTTGTATCACTATAGCATGTATAAAGATAACAAGAATACTTGATGCCAGATTAGTCCTATCCGATTGGATTTTTTATTTTTTATTTGTTACAGATATTTAGGCTTGTGCTTATTACTCTTTTGGCTAACCATCATAACTCGAACTAGGGTAGAACATGTCCTTTAAGGGATAAGAGTAGCTAGCCCTTAAAATACGAGAAGAGATTGAACCTCAGATATCTGAATTATAAAAAATCAGACTTAATCACTGAACCACTCATCAAAATTTCTATGCGATTGATTGATTTGTTACTTCATGTCAAATAAAAAGTGTATATAATAGGAGAGAACTAGGATCCAATCAAAACAATCAACATGGTAATGTAACCACTCATCCACCTTCTATAACTTCTCAGCATCGATCTTCTTTCAAATTCCCTTGAATCCAGAAAATGTTCTAGCCAAAAAATTCTCAAATACATATGGTGATATTTTTTGTTTGAGGAATCACCATATATAAAATGGAATGAGATTATAAATTTCGTATGCATTGTACATGACTTTTGTTATAGTATATATCTGTACTAATTATTGTCTGTACCTGAAGGCACAATGTAATAAAAAATAGTAAGCAATAAATATATTTGTATTTATATCCAAAATTAAATCACAAACATAGAGAAGAGATAAAAGAATTTAAGCATTGGTTTGTAGTGGAGGTGAGAGATGATGGGCAGCAGTGGTGGTGATAATAGACGGTGATAGTTGTGGTGGGTAACAATGACCGTGGTGGCGGCGAGGGTGGCAGCGATGGTGGAGGGTGCTGAGTCTGGTGGTAAAGGTAATGGTGGCGGCGGCGGCGGCGGTAATGGTGGTGGTCGTGATAGAGGTAGTGGTAGAACGGTTTCAAATACTATTATTTTTTTAAAGTACTTATGAGAAATAATTTATAGATGTACTTTTAAAAAATCACTCCAAACACACCCTTAAGGGCCTATTTTTCCTATTAAATTTAGAGTGTTAATATTAACCGTTAGATTAACTTTGAAATAAAATTTAAAGCGATCTCAATCGTGAATAACAAAAGTCATTTTGTTTATCTTTTGAGATTTGAATTGTAAGCTATTTTATTATATAGATTGACTATACTTTTATATGTAACATTCAATTTCTATGGGATATTTTTGAAACCTTCCTTCATATATTTGAGTTTTTTTTTTATTTAGAAATTTCAATTAGTAAATCAAAAATTATAGTTTTCTTCCAAGCGTCTTTTACCTTGTATCTCTTATAACCACTCATCTCATTTCACACTACTACTCACTATTTATTTAAATTTAACTCAACAATCTTTTACTGTCTAATAATTTTCCACTATTATTTATCTAACTTG
>JAHQCQ010021920.1:0-10318 GCA_023539305.1 Ilex asprella
CGTGATCCCTATCTCTAGGGGATATCCGGCGAGATCTCCGCCGTTCTATCATAGGATTTTCCTTTTAGTTAGGAGAGAATCTCGGTTGAGTGGGATTTCATGCCTGGATTATCGTTTCCTACTACTCTGGGAGCGCTTGCTATTAACCGGTTGTTCACTCCATGTTTCTTCTATCATCTTGCCCGGGCTGAGCTCAGGGTCAGCCCCCCCGAGCTCAGGATTTCATATCCGACCTCCCATCTGGGTTGACCTCTTGATCTGAGCTCATACCCAGAATATTTTTCTTGGTATCATCAGTTGCCCCCCAGCCCTTGACTCAGGCTAGCATGGGCAAGGGCTGAATTGTTTTTAATCCGGGCTAAACTTCCACGTGGCGGATTTTGGCTTGTCCGCGTATGACATATCTTTGACGGTTCCAAGCAATCATGAGTCCCTCGATTCCCGCGTATGTTTCAGTTTGTGCTCCCTAGACTTTAAATGTTCAAACGGCAAAAAGGAACTGCTCTCTCACTGTTCATCTTCTTTCCCTGTTCTCTGATTCCTTTCCTTCTTCGCGATTTCAGCTCATTCTGCGATTGTGTATCCTCTGACTCCGATTGCGAGACTGTATCTTCTGCGCTTGATTCGACCGTTCGTAGTGCTTTCTTCCCTTGATTCAGTTTTCGAGTCTTCGTTCGTCGCTTCCTCGTAGCTAGGTACATCCCCCTTCCTCTT
Organism: Ilex asprella; assembly: GCA_023539305.1. Classification (NCBI taxonomy): domain Eukaryota; kingdom Viridiplantae; phylum Streptophyta; class Magnoliopsida; order Aquifoliales; family Aquifoliaceae; genus Ilex; species Ilex asprella. Next base: position 715 of record JAHQCQ010021920.1, read on the forward strand.
TCCATCTTTACCCGGTTTGGATCCCTCAAGTTCGAGGTGGTTACTGCACTTCTGGGCCTATCGTTTCTTTTATTTTTGGAATCGTGATCTCTGTTTGTCCCCCCTACCTTATTTCGTTACCTGGGGTTCCATCGTGAGGGTCCTTTGCATCGGCAGCTTCTGTGCTAACCCCTTAGTCATTAGGGAGTGTCTGGTTAGTGTCCCTCCTCCTTATTGCTTCTATAATCTCCCTTTCTCTTGCCCTCTAATGTCTACTTCCAGAGCTGCCCAAACCACTACGAGTCCTCTAGGTGGTAGGTCTGCCGATGAGGATGTTGAATTAGGGGACGTGGGTGTGGAAATTAACAACTTTTCGGGTGTTGATGCCCTCAATCCTGAAGCTGAAGCGGAGGGGCTTCCCTCATCATCTGCTTCTATACCCCCCAAGCCCATCAAAGGCAAAGGGAAGGTCAATGGGGCCGGGCTCTCAACCGGCTCATCGTATTTGGGGACTGCTCTTAGACAGGCTGAGCTCGTAGGACCCAGTAAAGTGGATTCCTCCCTTCTTAGAATTTTTAGTGCCCGCTACGGTTTCCCTTCTGGTGTCCTTCCCTGAAAGTTCTACTCCTTACGTCGCCGAAGTACATAAAAAAGTCTGCTTCTTTGAGGCCGCTTTCGAAAATGGTCTTCGTTTCCCTCTGCATCCTTTCCTGAAGGTTGTTCTTCAATACTTTAATGTGTGTCCCTCACAACTTTCTCCCAATTTTTGGGGTGTCTTAGTAGGCCTTCTGGTTCTTTTTAAGGATTTAAAACTCAGGGTCCCTTCTCTTCCTTTATTCTTGGATTATTTCAATGTGAAGCTGACCTCCTCGGAAGGCTTTCTGTATGCTTCGAAACGAGCTAACGCTAAGCAACTTATCTCTAGCATTCCTACCTCCCATAAGCACTGGAAGGAATATTTCTTCTTTGTTGGGGGCACAGGCTGGGAGTACGATCCCACTGATAGGTCGGATACCCTTGGTATCCCTAGAGCTTGGTCCTATCCCGAGAATTTGGGTGAGTCATTGTTCGAATCAATCGGGTTATGTTCTGGGAAGAGGCAGGTTTCTGAATCTTGTTGTTGTCATTCTCCAGGTACCAAGCTTGAGCTCAGCAACGAAGACGAGGAGGCAAAGCTGAGATTGGCTGAGTGTGCTCCGAGGAGATATTCTGAGCTTATCCAGTTCCAAGTCCTAGTTGCAAGGGGGTTAAGCCCTCCCGAGATAACAATAGAATTTCCTTCTCCGATCTCGGTCGTCAGGCCTAGCGAAGTACTAGGTACTCTTCTTGCCCTTTCCCTTCTTCTTTCTTTGATCTGACAAATCGTCGGGGTTCAGACCTTCCAGGATCTTCCACAATGAAGCTATCTTCGGAGAAGCTTGAAGCCAAGATCGCTAAGCTGCAAAAAGGTGGGAAAGGCAGCAAAAGAAAAGCTGAAACTGGTCCCAGCAGGAGCCCCACCACCAGGGCTAAAACTCAAAGGCTAGGAACGCCTTCTCTCACCTCGGCTCTGGCTGTGGATTGCCAAATTCCACCTTCCCCCGTCCTCTCTGATGCAGGGGATTCCTCTTCCCTGCAACCTCAGGTTACTCACCCCAAGCCTGACGAACTGGGTGATGCCTCTCCCACCTTGTCCGAGGTTGAAAGGGCTTGGGAGTTCGTTTCTAACGTCCAGTCCGAGAAAGTTATGTTCAGCCCTTCAGGCAAGGTTATCGAACCATCTCTGATAAAGCCTGGGATAGACAAGGGCAAGAGCGTTAAGATGGAGGAGCGAGGAGACTCCTTTTTTGAGAATGCTGAGCTCGCAGCTGGGGCCATGGCGTCCATTCTTACTGACCTCGATATCAAGAGGGCTTGCTCCATGCCTCTTGAAGAAGCAATAGCCTCAGCTCTTCAAGGAGCCATTGTCGTAAGCCTTTATGCTTTTATGTTTCTTCTTAGCTATTTCTAGTCCTTAAGGCTGATCTTTGCTCTTATTCTTATTCTTTAGATGGCTCTCCAGATAAAGGGCCTACTGGGTAGGGTTCGCTCAACAGAGGATTCGGTCAAGGCTTTGAAGGCTTATGAGTTCAAAGTTGCTGAACTTTCGTCCCAGAATGAGGAGCTCAAAGCCCAGATGGACAGCCTTTAGGATAAAATGGAGAAGCAAGCTTCAGAGCTCCAGGACCTTCAAAGGGCCAAGTCCACGGCTGAGGAAGGTGAGAAGAAGGCTCGAGATGAGCTAAGGATAATAGGGGATGAGCTAAAGTGCAAGACTGAGCTCTGGGCCAAGGCCAATCAGGATGCCTTTGATGCCCGCTGCTCTCTTAATACCCTGAAACAAGATCATGAGGCCATCTGCGAGGTGAACGAGGCCCTTCATGAGGAACTCAAGGAGAAGAAAGACCTGATTGCCGAACTGGAGGATGGCGCTACCACGCAATGGGCTTCTGGGTGGCTTGCCTTTCAGCGAAAAGCCTCTAAGACATTCAAGGATTTGGACTTTAATTTTTCTGTCCCAACTGAGGAGGAGTTGGAGGAGTTCGACTCTGATGTCGAGGAGAATCTCCCAATTTTACCCGTCGAAGCCTTAGATCAGGAAGTGCCTGTTCCTCCTGTCATTCCCCGAGCTGCTTCTTTTTTCGCCAGGCTGGTGAACGAGGCTCTGACTCAAGATATATCGACAGATAGGGTAGAGGCTCCTGGATCAAACACCCCAGAAAACCCAACTACTCCGACCTCTAGTGTTTTTACTGAAGTTGCACCTGCCTCGTCGCAGGACCTTCTATCTACCCCCCTTCCAGAAGCTTAGGACTTGTAATTTTCGTTGAAATTGGTTGTAATTTATTTTCTGAAATATACTTTTTGTTATTTCTGCTCTTGGGGAGAACTTTGAGGATTTTTGTTTGCTGAAATAGAGGACTTGAGAGCTTTCTGAAATATACTTTTTGTTGAAATATGTCTTTGTACATCCTCTTTGTCTTTGTACATCCTCTTGTCCCCTTTTGCTTTGAGGGGTGCAGAGCTCTCCTTGAAGCAAAACTTGGCTGGACTTTGAGGGTGATCGTCTTGACTCCCTCGAGCCCTATGTGCGCTTAGTTTCTTTCCTTGACCTTGAAGGAGATCCCCAAGCTTCTTCGAGTATTTGAGGCAGATGATGAAGTGTGAGCTCTGCCCCCTGTTCCCTCCTTTTTATTCTGTTCCCCTCAGGCTCTGACTGCCTAGGAGAATCTTCACGTATAAATGCGAGTTTATTGTGAGCTACTGGGCTCTTCTTTGACTTATAAACGCGAGCTTACCACGAGCTACTGGGCTCTTCCTTAGTTTGTAAACGTGAGTTTTTTGAGATTTCCTGGGAGCTTCTTGGCTCAACGGGTGAGTTATTCGAGTTCTGTCGTGAGTTACTTGGCTCTAAGAAGGAGCTATTTAGCTTTTTCGTGAGCTACTTGGCTCTAGGAATGAGCTGTTTAGTTTTTTGGCGAGCTACTTGGCTCTAAGAATGAGCTATTCAGCTCTGGCGGGAGCTTCTTGGCTCTAAGAGTGAGCAATTTTGCTCTGGCGGGAGCTTCTTGGCTCTAAGAGTGAACAATTTAGCTCTGGCGGCAGCTTCTTAGCTCATGTCCAGGAACTGAGGAGCTCCCTATTGCGGGCTATATGGCCCATACCATAAACTTTGAAGCTCATTGCTCCAGGAATAATTAAATAGCTACAACTATGAGAACCGAAAACTTGCTGTTTTATTAAACCAAAAATTTGCTCCCATCCAGAAAAATATGTATTTATTTTTTTTTTTTGGTTACAAAGGTGACTTACTGGAAGAACCTTTTAAGGTGCTCTGCATTCCAATAGTGAGGTAGGATCTTACCTTCCTCAGTTTGTAATTCGTAATTCTCCGGTTTGATTACCCTAGAAATGATGTACGGCCCTTCCCAATTTGGTCCTAGTTTTCCGTGAGTGGGATCTTTTCTGGCAAGAAGGAGCTTTTTAAGCACCAAGTCCCCGGCTTTAGAGCTTTTGTGCCTAACTTTTTGGTCATAATACCTTGCGGTTTTTCTCTGGTAGTCTTGAATTCGACGAAGTGCTATGTCTCTCTTCTCATCCAGGAGGTCGAGATTCAGCAGGAGAGATTCTCCGTTATGATCAGCATTGGAGAATTCGACCCTAGGGGAAGACAGCCCCACCTCCACTGGTGCCACTGCTTCGGTTCCAAAAGTTAGAGAAAAAGGAGTTTCCTGGGTTGCTGACCTGGCGGTGGTCCTGTAAGCCCATAATACTTCAGGGAGACATTCCACCCACTTTCCATTCAGGTTTTCTAACTTGGTCTTCAGGGTAGCCTTTAGGGTTCTGATAGTAACTTCTGCTTGTCCATTGGATTGGGGATGTGCCGGAGCTGAAAAATAATTCTTTATTCTAAGCTCGACACAGAACTCTCTGAACTTTGCGTTGTTGAACTGCTTTCCGTTGTCGGATACGATTGCCCTGGGAACTCCGAACCTGCAAATTATGGATTTTCAAACAAAATTTTGTACTTTTTGTTCAGTTATTGTCGCCAATGCTTCAGCTTCTGCCCATTTGGTGAAGTAGTCCACCCCCACAATGGCGAATTTACACTGTCCCATACCAGTGGGAAGGGGTCCAAGTATATCCAGCCCCCACTGCTGGAATGGCCACGGGCTTACTACTGAAGACAACAGCTCAGGTGGATAGTGGGATATGTTGGCGTGTTCCTGACAAGTCTTGCATCTCTTCACCAATTCTGCGGCATCCTTGAGCATAGTGGGCCTGTAATACCTCTGCCTTAATGTCTTTCCCGCCAATGCCCGTGCTCCGATGTGACTGCCACAGATCCCCTCGTGCACCTCTCTGAGTATATAGTTTGCGTCTTTATCCCCTACGCACTTAAGGAGAGGTGCAGAGAAGTCTCGTTTATACAGACCTCCCTGCAATAAAGAAAATCTGGCTGACCTGGACTTTAGCTTGGAAGCCTCCTTGGGGTCACTAGGTAAAGCCCCATCCCGCAGATACTCTATGATGGGATCCATCCAACACGGCTGATCTGAGATGACAAGGATTTCTTCTTCTTCAATGCTCACTGAGGGCCTTGGTAGGTGCTCCACTGGTATCAGTCTGTCAAGGCTTTCCTGAGAGGCAGTTGCCAGTCTTGCCAAAGAATCTGCCTGTGAGTTTTTCGACCTGGGCACGTGTCTGACCTTTACCTGCACAAACTTCTTAATCAATTGTTGTACTTTTCTGAGGTAAAGGATCATTTTTTCACCTCTGGCTTCGTATGATTCCTCTATTTGTTTTACCACTAATTGGGAATCGCTGCAAATCTCCAACTGTTCAGCTTCTATAGAGTGAGCTAGGTTAAGTCCGGCTAGAACAGCTTCATATTCAGCCTTAAATCCAAACCTGAGGGCATATTTGACATCTATACCATCCGGAGAGGTCAGGATTAAGCCCGCGCCGCTTCCTTGTGCATTAGCTGCTCCATCCACTGAAAGTCTCCACACAGGGAGGTCGGGGACAGACTCTGTGACCTCCGTTGGTGCCGCTGCCGTAAACTCCGCGATGAAATCTACCAGTATCTGTCCTTTGATGGCAGTTCTTGGTTTATACCTGATATCAAACTCACTGAGCTCTATTGCCCACTTCACCAGCCTTCCAGAAGATTCTGGTTTATGTAATACTTGTCTCATTGGTTGATCTGTTGGAACTTCGATGGTATGGGCCTGGAAATAGGGCCTAAGCCTCCTAGCTGTTGTGACTAAGGTCAGGACAAGTTTCTCCATCTTTGGGTATCTTTCCTCGGCTCCCCTCAGAGCTCTGCTGCAGTAGTAGACTGGATGCTAAGCTCTGTCTCGCTCCCTAACTAATGCTGCGCTAGTTGAGAAGTTTGAAACAGCTAGGTAGAGGGTCAAGACCTCTCATTCCATCGGACTTACTAAAACCGGCGGTGAGCTCAAGTATCTCTTCAATGCTCTGAACGCCTCTTCACACTGTGTGTCCCATTGAAACGCCTTCTTCAAGACGTGAAAGAATGGCTGACACTTATCGCTCAACCTAGACATAAAACGGCTCAGGGCAGCTATTCTGCCTGTCAAGCGTTGCACCTCTTTGGTGTTGGATGGTGGCTGCATATCTAGCACTGCTTTAACTTTCTCCGGGTTGGCTTCGATCCCTCTGCTGTTGACTATGAAACCTAGGAACTTCCCCGCTGAGACCCCGAACGCACATTTTGCCGGGTTGAGCTTCATTTTATATTTCTTAAAGATCTGGAAGGATTCAGCCAGGTGCGTAATGTGGAGCTTTGCCTTCAAGGATTTCACCAACATGTCATCGATGTAGACTTCCATGGATGTCCCTATCTTTTTTTAGAACATTCGGTTCACCAACCGCTGATAAGTGGCTCCAGCGTTTTTCAAACCAAAGGGCATGACTTGCTAATAGTACGTCCCCTGTTCTGTAATAAAAGAGGTCTTCTCCTGGTTGTTGGGGTCCATTCTGATTTGATTGTAGCCTGAAAAGGCATCCAGGAAGCTGAGGAGTTCGTGGCCAGTAGTGGCATCTACTACGAGGTCGATCCGAGATAAAGGAAAACTGTCCTTCGGGCATGCTCGGTTGAGGTCAGTAAAATCGATGCAGAGCCGCCATTTGTCATTGGTCTTTTTGACTAGTACCACATTGGCTAGCTAGACGGGATAGTCCACTTCCTTGATTGCCTTGGCATGAAGGAGTTTGCTGACCTCCGCATTGATTGCCTTCTGTCTTTCTGAGGCGAAGCTCCTCCTTTTTTGTTTTACGGGCTTGTAGGTGGGATTCACATTCAATTTGTGCGTGATAACCGAAGGGTCGATGCCCTCCATATCATCCTGTTTCCATGCGAATACGTCATTGCTTTCCTTCAGGAATTGTATAAGTCGATCCTTAATTTTCTTGCTTAACCTAGATCCGACGTAGACGAGGTGTTCTGGCTCCTCGTCGAGCTGAATAGGTCGAGCTCTTCTGATGGCGTTGGTCTGGTTCCCGGCTCGTCTCTCATATCGAGCTCATCCAGCTGTATAGTTTCCACCTCTTTTTGCTTCATAGAGGCCATGTAACACTCTCTGGCTACGCGCTGATCTCCTCTGACCATCCCGATTTCATTCTCTGTGGGGAATTTCTTGACGAGGTGGTACGCCGAAGGGATGGCTCTCATTGCGTTTAAGGAAGGTCTCCCTAACAGTATGTTATATGCTGAGGGAGCGTCAACCACTAGGAATCTTACGGTTGTGGTGGTCTGGCAAGGAGGGTCTCCAACGGTGAGGACGAGCTGAACTGATTCCAAGGACAATACCCTTTCTCCCGAAAATCCTAACAGATGAGCGCTTACTGGCTCCAGTTTTTCCCTTCCTATGCTCATCTTGTCGAATGCGAAGGTGATGTCCGCTGAGCTCCCATTGTCTATCAGTACCCGATGTACTGTCCTGTTGGCCACAATGGCTCTCACCAACAACGGATCATCGTGGGGGTGGTGACAGCCCTCCAGGTCTAAGTCTGAAAATGATATGGTCGTGTCTAGCCGGGGCACTTTGGTTATAGCGTATACCTCACGTATTTCATCACCTCGGATTCTGCGCAAATACGCTTTTCTGGCTGCACAGGATTCTTCTCCCCCTGCGAATCCTCCTGATATCACCCTGATTTCCCCCATGGGTTGCTGGTGTTGTGCAGGAGCCTGTTGCTGAAGTGGCAGAGGTGGTATAGGTCGGTTTGGGAATTCTTGAGCCACAAAGCGACGTAATTGTCTCCGCTGGATCAAGAACTCTATTTCCTTCTTCAGCTGAATGCAATCGTCTATGTGATGGCCATGGTCTCTGTGAAATTCGTAATACTTGGTGGGATCCCTCTTTGTCGGATCGGCCTTCATCCGAGGTGGCCATCTGATGAACTTCTCATTCTGTACCTCATGCAAGACTTGTGATATAGAGGCAGTAAGGGGGTCGGCTGTCGAAGTGGGTATCTTGGCTGCAGTTCTGACTGTGGGGGTCCCAGACGATCTCTTACATTGCCTCTCCTCTTTGGGGAACGATCTCTATCCCTTCTCGGGGATCTGCCCCATTCCTTATCTTTTCGGGGACTTCTTTCCCTCTTCTTTTCTTCCTTTCCTTTCTCTTTCCGCGACGAGGAACTCCCTACCTTTGATAGGAGTGCCTCTTCCCCATTTATATACTTCTCTGCCTTAGCCAACACCTCGGCCATACTTGCCTGAGTATTCTTTGATATGGAAAATATTAGATCTTTTGATTGTATCCCGAGCCCTGCAATGAAGGCGGTTATGGCAAAATTTTCATCAGGGACGTCTACTTTCAAAGATTATGAGTTGAACCTTTGAACGTATGATCTGAGGTTCTAGTCTGGTCCTTGCTTTATATTCAGGAGATGGTAGCTCGGCTTCCTATAGATTCGAGCACCTATAAAGTGAGACATGAAAGCTATGGAGAGCTCTTTGAAGGATGAGATAGAGGCTGGGGGAAGTCTGTTGAACCATGCCAGGGCTGAGCCTTTCAAGGTGATGGCAAAGGCCCTGCAGCGCACTGGATCCTGGTACCCGTGCAACTCCATCTGATTTTTGTAAGTGTTGAGATGATCTACGGGGTCCTTCGTTCCGTCGAAGACTTCTACCTCTGGCATTCTGAACTTTGGTGGGAGAGGGAAACGTAGCACTCCCGTGGTGAATGGGGACTCAGTCTGCTGTACGAGTGCGTCCATCGTTACCGGAGTCTTGACTTTTATAGCCTCCTTCATATGGCTGAGCTCTTGCTGGATGCCCCTGAAACGTTGTTCCCAGTATTGCTCCCTTTTTTCCTGCTGATAAGGGAAGAAGTCGTCTCTCTCTCCCTCGTTGTTCTGGCTGTTTTCTTCGTTGCGGTCATTCCTAAAGGGGGGAATTTCCCCCATGGCTTGGCTATTTTCGCCCCTTTCATCGGCTTCCTTAAGGGAATCGAGGTGCTGTTGCTCCCTCATCGCGGGATTATACTGGCCTTCTTGGGCCCGTTGTGCCTCATGTGGGCGCTGGAGAAGCTTCATGAGTTCCTCGTTCTGTTGCATCAAGCGTTCATTGGCTTGGCGAAGAGCTGCCAATTCGTCGCTGATGGGGGGACCCCTTACAGGGGGACCCGTCTCCGGGACGTTTTCGTATTGTCTGTTATTGTCAGCATCAGGTTGACCTATGACTCGAGGCAGATTTGCTTGACTTCTACTCATATTGCGAGTCGAGACCATCAATCACTGGAAAATCAATTTTTTTTTGTAGCAGGAATTGTTCTTTCCCACAGACGACGCCAAACTGATGGTGGTATTTGTTGCAGATGAGTAGAAGTTGTGTGAACCGTGAGAACCGAAAAATGGGTCAGAGCTACAAGGCTCTTCGTGATGTGCCGTAGAATATTCAGAGGGGTCTCAAGGGGGAGTATGAACAACGAGAAATACAGTGGTTCACCGGCTCTAGAGCTCGGCTAGTCCACTCCTTGATGGAGATTTTTGCTCCTTTTTCTTTATTGATTACTTGGATGTTTGTACCGTACAATATGAAAGAGATTAGGGTTTTTTCCTGGCCCCCCAGCCT
>JAHQCQ010021921.1:0-10311 GCA_023539305.1 Ilex asprella
GATTTAACTCGATTTTAATTACATGTATATAAATTAATATGTTTTTAAGTCAGTTTGTAATATAAAACAAGACGACTTCAATAAATCAATCCTATGGTCTCAAATTCATTCATTCGTCGGTCAATAAATTATAATTTTTATCCTTAATATTTTTTCCTAAAAAATCAACGATTATGACTTATCTTGGACTACATCCTACAGTTTCAAATTCATTTATCCAATGATCAAGAAATTATAATTTTTTTCCTTAATATTTTCCCTTCAAATAGGTCAACGATTATGACTGATCTTGAAACACAAAATTTTTTCTGACATAATAATTAAATTGATCAAATTTATCATTAATATCATATGTATAGTACAACATTTTGAATTTGTATAAGACACAATGATAGTATTTTAATTAAAAAAATCTCACCACTTTAAGATTTTTTTAAAAAAAAGATTTTTATCTATTATACTTAAAAACAAACTCCAACACTATTAATCTAATTGTTACAATACATTAAATCTCTAAATTATGTCTCAATAGCATTGGTGAAAAAAAAATTAATTGAGTCAAACAAGTTGGGTATTAGAATAAAAAAATAAAATCAAAAAGTCCATACGAAATCTCTTAAAATTAGAAAATTAAACTTGATTCCTTAGAATATTAGTATGATTTATTGAAATTTCATTTGGTTAAAAAATTATGGAATATATAGCCAAAAATGATTAAAATGTAAAATTTGTAAGAAGATTAAAAATTATAGAATATTACTTCTATTTGTGTCAAATAAATTATATAATTGATTCTTAATGTATAAATGTTATTATATTAAATTTTTTTAAATAAACCGTTTTTATATTTAACGAACTTTTAAGTATAAAATTCGATATAAAAATATATTACATTATTTTTATCTATTATACTTAAAGTGTGTTCATCCTATATCATATTTTTGCTCGCCACTATTATAAGATATCTTCACTCCTCACTTCTCCAAATTAATCAGTTGGTTTACGTTGTACTGTGCCTTCAGGCACGGGTTATCCCCTAGTACTAGATACAATAGAAAAGAATAGATATATGTGAATTTGAGAGAATGAAGAGAAGAAGAATAAGAGAACAATTCTAATAGAAAATATAGAATTGTTCAATGGTATATTTTGAGAGTACAAAGCATCATTTATTTATAAACTCACTAATGACGTCTTTTGGTTCAAAAGATATGAACGATGATTTTATGAAAAAATACAACAACTTGAAATGATGTCTTTTAGTGCAAGAATTATCAAATGTGACTTAATGAAAAATTGTGATTATTTGTAATGATGTCTTTTAACTAAAAGGTATTAATGGTGACTTTATGAAAGAATGTAGTAATTTAGATTGGTGTTTTTAGTCAAAAGTCAGAAATTTTGAATTAGGAGTCTTTCATGTCATCTCTATTTCATTCATTTCCAATTTCTCCCAAAAAAAACTTTTATTTTGAAAATATTTTAACAAATTGATTCATATTCCAAATGTAATGGATCGTTCTTCATCTCCCCAAGTTTCCAAGGCTTGTTCTTACGTGAGTAAACCCTTTTGATACATGAAGGTGGCTGTAATAATCGTGTTATTATTGGTAGATTTACATAGATGAATCAGCTCTAATAAGCCTTTGAAGCTCTGCTCTTTTTCTTTTTGTGGGTTCAAATTCCTTACTGAGCCATGTTAAATTGATTTATTGCAGAGGTAATAGCATTGGATCAAAATATTATTAATATTATTGGATGAGACAGTCAATTTTTACTTGGACCTAACAATGATCATGCACAAGTCCAAAAGCATACTATGAGCTTCAAATTTCTTTCAAGAATAGAAGATTTGCAAGTTTATATGCTTTTAGAATATTAGACTGTTGTTAGTTATTAGGAACAGATTTGATTTTGGTAGCAAGTGGTTTAGTCATTAGTGTCCCATATACTGAGAGATATGTTGATCCCAGGCATTTCATTGATAAATCTTTTCTTGCCCTGCTTGTTGATCTCAATTCAAGCAACTTATAGTGCATTGCATCAGACTGAAAGTTTTTTTTTCTTTTTCTTTTTCTTTTTTTATTTTATCATTTCACCCTTTATCTAACTTGTTTTTTATAATAAGTTTGCTCATGCATTCTAATTAACTGTAAGTATTGTTGATATCAAAAACTGATCTCCAACTGGAGATTTCTTGCAACCTACAAAACACAGAGAAGAACTACCGAGGTAATATGGACTCACTTCTGCATATGAAATGGCTTATTATGAAACAATTGACACAAAATTAAGTAATGTTATACACTTAGCTATAAATAGCAGTATATTTTCAATCCGAGTCTCTACTGTTATTTATAGGACTAAAGTTAAGTCAACAATTTAATTTTGCTTGTCACGGTATAATGGCTAAAGAGTAAACTTAATAGACAATGATCTGTCTAGACAAATGAAGGATTGTAGACGTCCTCCTTATCGAGGCATGCTATTCATGATGATTCAGGTTGCTGGCTAATTCGTTTAAAAATTGGTAGAGAGAACCAAGTTTGAATTCTATGTTTTTTTTTTCCATCATAATTTTTAATTATGTGATTTTCAGATTTTGAAATGGGTTCATTTAATCCTCTTTCTATCATACTTAAAGAGCACAAACTAATTGGACCAAACTTTATAGACTGGAAACGAAGCTTGAATATTGTGTTGACTGTAGAGGAATACAAGTTTGTGCTCACAAATCTTTATCCGGATGAACCCGGTGAGGGGACATTGAACAAGAAGTCCAGGCTCACTAAAGGTGAAAAAAGGCTGATGAGATGGCGCGGTGCTGCAAAATCACCATGAGTTCATGCCCACCGCCTATGACATAATTATGAGCCTCAAAGAAATATTTAGAGATCAAAGTTGTGCTGCTAGACAAGTTATGATAAAAGATCTGATGAACACAAGCATGAGGGAGCACCAGTAAGAGATCATTTTTTGAAGATGATGGGTCTTCTTAATGAACTGGAGATCTTAAGAACTAAGATTGACGGAAAAAACCAGGTTGATATCATCCTCTTGACGAAAAAAACAAGAAAAAACGAGGATAAACTAGTAATTAAAGAAAATGGTATGCTTGTCTACTAAGGTCAATGTTTCCATTCTCAGAATTTGCTATGAAACTTGTTCAAATGCAAATGTGATCACACTTGCTCAATCTAAAATGGTATGCGCCTATCAGTTGCTTTCATTGTTAGTTTACATAGAAGTTAGTTCTTAGTCTACGTAATATAAAACCGATGTACCACTATTGGACAGCAAATTCAAATGAAACCTCAAATGCTAATGTATTAGACTCCAGCCTATAATTGGACAATAGAAGCAAGAAACACTCTTTAATATCTTTGTATGCACATAAGATTTCCAGAAAAACTTATGTAAGATGAAAATAGAAAAGGCAGTCTTTCCTAAACCAACTGAAAACAGTATTTTTTCTACTAGAGGCTGTTCACGTACGTCGCATATGAGTAGTTTGATAATGTAATTGTCGATATTTAAAAAATTCCATCCCTGTATTATCAAGTAAAATTCCACTCTTTTAGATTATTTGGCATTACGAATTTTTTATTTTCACTTTGTTCACTGAAATGTCAAACAAGATTGTTATGGGTAATCAATAGTTTTTTTGGTTTATATGCACATGTTGTGAAACAGAACTAAACACCCCTATGAAAGTAGAATCTTCTAAAGCCAAGGAACACAGACAAACAAGCATGCACAAATTGTATCAGATTGGTTGTTTAATTTTTAGCATCTTAAAATACCATGTCAAATTTTATAATTGTTTTTTCTCAAAAAAATGTGGTCAATAAGAAATGCCGATATATTCGGAAAAATTGCCATAAGTTTGAATCCTACATCCTCCAGTGTACAAATTATTTTGAATCCTGTGATTGCCGTGGAGGTGGATCTGTATGATCTTGTTGGAAGCTGAAAAACTTTGGAATATAGCCTTATCGAAAAAAAAGAAGAAGAAAAACATCGGGATGGTTAGTTAGAATCTTTGGGTAATTCAATCAGTTTCTTACCTGCTTTTGAAATACAGGGATGGATTACTCATGATTAGTTACAAAGAACTGCCACATTTCTTTTCTTTATGTGGTGTACTCAATCTCCTCCTCCTATATCATTTTCTTCAGTGGTAAACACGGCAGCCATCACACAGTATACGATAAGGCTCATAAAATCAAATTATTAAGTTCGCTGTTAGCCATAACACAGTACATGATCAAGATTAGATGCTCACTCGGCTTCAATTTTATTTACCTGTGGATATGTTTACCCCAAGCTAGATCTTCTTCCTTACGTCTCCAAATCTAGTGTCAAACATAACCTCTGGTCTGCAGAATTGATTTCTCCTGCCACCGTCTCCGGGGACACCATAAACCATAACATTGTTCAACTTGAGGCTGCAACTATAACAATAATCTTCAATCCACTTGCAAATGACTGAATATAATAAAAGTAGTGACACTCCAAAGTTAAAAAAACACTATGATAACAGGCTAGAAATAGATTTTCATTATGTAATAACCATGGAGGTTTATAATAAAATTGGAAAAGCCACACAAATTCTGTTAAAGATAGATTAGATAAAGACATAAAAAATTTCTCGTAAAAAAGAACCATTTAGAGAGTACAAATTAACAAAATCATTGAGATGCTGGTAGTGCTCATCTTAAGTATGCTTAACCATAAAGTTGAAAAATAGACACACCAACTAATAAGATCCAGCAGTCCTGGACTCTTAGTAAAAAAACTCAAATCTTCAAGAACTCCACAAATTGTCATAATAAAAGCTGTAAAATTCAAATAACTCAAGTAGGAACTCAGAATGTTGTTGTATCGACAGAAACTTCAGTTGGGCTTTCAAAGAATCCTATAGATCCATTGATTAGTCTCCCATATCCTTGTTCCGGATCAATCGTCTGCCTCTGCAACATCTGTTCTGACATTAGTTGCCGAAAGATGATGACCAAATGGGAACTTTTCCAAAGAAGCTGGAAATGGTCAGAGACACCATATATCTCATCTCCAACTGATCGCCCAAAGAAGAATGGGTGAATAATGAACTTAAATATTTTGACCAACCAAGATTCATATCAAGTAGTTGACAAGACATACATAGGGCCGAAACTAGGTTGGGCATTTGAGCTCCCATTTGGTTAAAGGATAGTTAAAATAAAAAAAAAAAGAGAAGGTAGGAGGGATGACAAAGGTATTCAGAGAAATGGAAGTTGCATTTTGGTCTTGTACGAAGGAAAATGAGGAACAAAATGTTCTGCTTGAAATTACCATCTCACACTTAAAGAGGGGAACCCACCACCTTCTATCTCTCTTTAAAGAACTACATCAACTACCCAGGGCCAATTAACGCCCCATCATACCTACTAGCATTAATAAGGTTGGAGGAAAGGATGCATGGACAAGCAACGAAACCCCGGTTTTACTTCACTAAGCCCCGTCATAAGTTTGTGTGGAAAAATTACAATTCTATAACATCTTAATCAGAAAGAAAACAGGGGATGGGTTTTAGGTTCACCTATTCTATTCTATTCTATGGCTTGGTGAAACTGTGAAATGCTTAAGTTTCAAAGTTGAGAACAAGGATTTGAAGTCTTAAGAGCAATTACTTTTTTAAAATTAATCTAATGTAGGCATGTTTCAATCTATCCCTAGCATGTTATGCTGTTACCTCTCAAGAATTTACAACTGATCTGAACAGGTAATATAATACTACTAAGCTAATGAGATACAAGTACATGAACTTCCCTAGTGTGATAACTTATTAATTGTCAGCGACATATGTAAAAATGCTTGGGTTAATAAAAATACATAGTTTCTCACATTTACATCATTCATTCCAACATATAGATGGCTTGTGCATTATTTATTGAAATCTTGTGACTGACTCTTGCAGCGATGAAATTATTTACTTCGAAAGTGTATAGACACAAAAAAATATATATATATTTTCTTCGGAAATTTTTCCTTTGTTCTTTGGGGGCCATGGGTGTGGAGGGTGATGGAATAACAAGTTTTGTCTTATGGATAGTTGAATTTTCCAACTCCTACATTGATACAATATTTTGTAGCACAGTCAATCATTGTACAAGAGGCGAACATCATTCTTCTTTTAAGAAATAACTACATTTTATGAGTCACTACACCAAAAAAATATAGTGTTCTAGTTTTCTTCTGACTGCTGATGAGTAAAGGTAGAAACAAATAAACCAGATAACTTGTGACAGAAAAATTAGCATGACTTTAAAATGAATCACCCTAGTTACATTTCTCGAGAATCATCAAGTCCAACAAGTATTCCAGGTCAAACTACAAACAGTGCATGTTTATCCCAGTGGCATAACATGTTCAAAGCTTTGCCTATACAGAGTAATATTGTTTTGAATCTGACCCTGCATATAGAAATTTGGCGCATAAAATGGGCTCAGTGCAACTTATTAAACATCTTTATAGTGTTCTTTTTTCCTTCTCCTTGGGTATTTGCTTGCAGTTGATCTCCTTTGTTATTATGATGTTTTAGGACCACCCTAGCAACAAATAAATAAGACAATTGATAAGCTAAATGCAGAGTTGGATTATATTGGATGCTTCCATGGATGGAGGCTGTTCCCAACTCTGTGATATTGTCGCTCGTGTGCTCTTCCCAGTACCTTCAATATGATAAAGTTGAGGACAAGAAAGACACTAGAGAATGAGTGTCACAATGTAAAAACCAAAAGACAAGAAAATTACTAAAAAAAAAACTGAAGACAAGAACAACTATATAGTGATGAAGATTTTGGTATTCCACTATTATAATTGCAATGGTGCATTATTTGGCAATTGTAGATATATCTAATGCGTTATCCAACTTCGTTTCCTGTCTGAATTCCAAAAAGGAAGTAAAACAATTTCTGCCTAGTAAACAGGAAATCTAACTGACAGGCAACACATTAAAAGAACAAAGAGAAAGAAGCTTGTCCGACGGTAAAGGTGAGGCATGAACTTGACAATACCTGTACAACCAACTTAGATGACCTCAGTATGAGTGGGAAATAAATACTCATCATAGTGTCAAGAATTTGTGGTGAGCTCCTCCCAATATGAAGCGCTGGTGAGGATCCGCAAGCAATCATTTCCGTTATTCCGTTGCTCTTCCTCAAGTTGTCTTGCAGATTTTGTGGCAGAGAGGCTACAATCAATGAGCTCAATAATCTCCAGTGTGATTATATCCCCTAATTCCAAAGGGATTTCCTTGAGTTGAGAACATCCTTGCAGCATCAATTTCTGAAGGCGTGGAAAGTGAGAACTAGAAGTTTCCCATGTTACAATATTTGAGTGGAAAATTTTCAGCAATCTTAGTCGAGCAAACCCCCCACCATTTGTTTTCCAATGCTCTCCCAAGCAGGCATGAAATTTTAATTTGAGAACCTCCAGGTTGGGCAGCATCCCAAGGATTTTCATCTCTTCCCACATAACATCAGTATTTGATAACGTTAGCCTTCTAAGTTTTGAAGGAAACTTGTCCCATTGCAGATTCCGTGATCCACGAACATGAGTATTTGTGTCTAGAAACTTCAATGTCTCAAGATGGTTTAAGAAGTCTAGATTAGGGAATGCCACATAACCTAACTCTGACAACATAGGTCCGCAAAATCCCAACTTTTTAAGATTAGGAGCCCTTTCCAATACATCTTGACAAGAACTAGAAAGACATACTTGCGACATGGTTTGGAGGTTATGCAACGAGAAGCGATAATCATGAAAATAAGGCTTTGCAATGTCATTTTCTCCTGATGTAATTAGCAGATGCCTCAACTTTACCATGCTCCAAATACTTTCCGGTATAGTAATATTGATCCTCGATGATATAATAAGTGTTTGTAGGTTCGTGAGGTTGGATATTGATGCCGGAAGATTCCCATCTCTAATCTGAATCGCTAAGTACTTCAAACAACGAAGTTGTAACATTTTCTTGAAAAAGCGGATGATAGGGATGGATGAAAAATGCAAGACACACAAAAGCCCTAAGGCCGGATAAATGTGTGATACATGCTTCTTAGATAGTGTGTCAGATTCAGGACCAAAGCATAAGATAGAACGGATGCATGCGGTAGGAGGCTCTAAAGGAACATAATGAAAGACATGAGAATGGATGCACAGGCGACGATGTCTCTTTGGCAGACCTAAAAATGATATAACTTGTTCGTAATCATTAATCTGCAGCAGAAAATTTTCTTTATCAGCTTTTATCAAGCAAAAATTGCGCAACAGATCATGGAGACGGCATGCTCTAACCCCACCATCAGACCTCTTTTTGGCAACTAATACTAGACTTCTATCAATTAGCTCCATCAAGTAATCGTGTGCTACGTCTTCCAAGCTCTTTTGCCCAACTTGCGGAATGAATCCCTCAGCTACCCATAACCATGCCAACTTCCACACTGGGATATCATAGTTAACTGGGAATGCTCCACAATAGAGAAAGCACGCTTTCAAGTGATGAGGCAAGTGGTTGTAACTTAGTGCTAGTGCGCCCATGCACATATTTGGACCTCCAACTGTGTACGAATTTACACTGTCAGCAACTCGGTTCCACCAGTCAAGCGTTTGCTCTGTCTTTGCGAGAATTCCAGCAATTACAACTACCGTAAGTGGTAGTCCCCCACAATTGGCTGCAATTCGCTTACCAATTTCCACCAGCTCTGGAGGGCAATACACCCTTTGGAATATCTTCTGTTGCAAGAGTTCCCAACTTTTGTCTTCAGTTAACAAATTCAAACAATGAGTGCTATTGGATTTAGGATGCAAAGTAATATTTGTGATCCGACTAGTGGTCATAATTCGACTTCCATTATTGTCGTCTGGAAAAAAAAATTCCAAATCATGCCAGACCCCAATATTCCATATGTCGTCCAACACGATCAGGTACCTCTTACCCTTTAGGCGTTTGTATAGCTCTTCACCTAATTTTTCATTAGGCATTTCACAAATTTCATCTCCAAGCTGAAAAGCAGAATCTAAAATGTCAAGTAACAAATTCCTCCTTGAATATTCTTGGGACACATAGGCCCAACCCCGAACATAGAAGTAATATTCAATGTAAGGATCATTGTACACTTTTCTGGCTAACGTTGTCTTACCGAGTCCAGGCATTCCCACAATTGAGACAACGTGTAGCTTGTTCCGTCCTACAAGTTGCTCTTTAACATTCTCTGCTTCCTCCTCAAAGCCAACCACAATTTCGTTATCTAATTGTGAAATACAAGTTGCTGAAGGGCTCCCCTTGATCGTTGGCCTTGCATTCAGAATTCTGTGTGTTGACAAACTCCCACTGGTCACAATTTCCGCCACATTTGAAGTACTTTCTGTTAACGAACTTCCATAGGGAATCATGTCAACTTGTGGCACTCTGATGTACATTTTCTTGTATTTATGCTTACTGATCTCTTTCTTTATAGTCACTTCAATATCTTCACTGATGTAGCGAAGGTCTAGAGACTTCTCAATATATTCATAGTAAGCACGTTCTAGAGAACCAACAAACTTGAAGGAAAAAGCAAGTATCACAGCCACGTATGGACTTATACTCTGGGCAACTTGCTCCCAAAAATGTTGGGTCTTCTCTTCCTTGGCAAGAAGTCCTGCGATGACTACTATTGTGAGTGGTAGTCCATGACATTTTGCTGCTATTTGCTTTCCGATATCCCATAACTCTTGAGGGCAGCTTTCTTTCCCAAACACCTTCTTTTGCAACAAAACCCAACTTTCATCTACATTTAAAGATTTCGGATGAATGTAGTTCAGCCCCCCCCACTCAGTAACGAACATAATTTTACTTCCATTGCCTTTTGGAAGAATGTTCATCAAATAGCCACCTAACCCCATAATACCCAATTTATCATCGATGACAAGAAGATATCTCTGGCCATTGAAGAATCTACCAAGCCTTTCACACAGCTCTTCAACACTCATTTTATAAATCTGGTCAGTAATCAGGAGAACAGAACATTGAGAATATCTCTTCCGTGGGACTGCTTCAGAAACATCGATCCATGCTCGAACATTGAAGTGAGATGTAATAGAAGGATCATTGTACACCTTTCTGGCCAGAGTTGTCTTACCACTTCCGGGCATGCCGACAATGGAGAACTTTTTCAACTCCTCTCCTCCTTCAGTAAGCCGCTGCACTATCCTCACCGCATCCTCATCAAAGCCCACGACCGTTTCTTCCTCGGGACCTGTTGTCGATGAACTTCCAAATTGCAA